>JALLOS010000304.1:4542-19369 GCA_036939435.1 Stephanodiscus minutulus
GAGGGCATGGTAGGCAGGGATGGGATGCCGCTACGGTATCGACGGACGCCATGGTTCGAGTTGTTAGAGGTTGTTAGCGAGTGCAGGTATTTTTATTTTTCATCGTACAAAATCTACGTAGGAATTAATTTGATCAGTGCAGGTATTTTTAGGAGTGCGAGTTATTTTAGGCTCTAGCAAGCTGAAGCCGCATTCGTTCGTCCTCCTTCTCCCAGCCAACGGAATCATCGCCAGATGCAACGGAGTCATCGTCTGTTTGTAACCTGCTGAAATCTGACATGGCTTTTTTGGGGGACGGACGAAGATCAACTGCATCTAAGCGATGGGGCGATGATGGGAAAAGAGTGCTCGCCGGGGGCATCGTGGCATCACTTGCAGAGGAGGAAGCACGCGACATCGTGATTGAGGATGTGGAGCTCGCGCTCGCCATAATCGCGACGCGTGACAGTGGTGTCATCTCGGCTGCCGGTGACCCATCTCGGCCGCGGTTTCGCGTCGCATACCCCCCCGCGAGCCTTTGAGTCACAATTGCGACGGGGGGGGGCGACGAGGGGTTGAGGTGGCATGGCATTATTGTCGTCCGCCGGTGCCATCATGGTTTCGGAGAAGTGGGTTGTGTTTTTGTGATCCTCTATCGTAGCTTCTAGGTAGGAATTGGTTATGTGTTTCGATCTCGCAGACGGAGTGCAATTGTATTTCACACCTCAAAAGTTAGACAAAACACAACCTCAGCCCTTTTGCGCCAACTAATATTTCACCATGAAGACTCTGTCCACGACCCCCAGACCCTATAACCGTTGGAAAGCTGAGAGTCTCAGCTTTCTCTATGTGCTATTAGTTTGGGGGAACGTAGTGACTAGTTATGCGCCAACTAATATTTCACCATGAAGACTCTGTCCGCGACCCCCAGACCCTATAACTGTTGGAAAGCTGAGAGTCTCAGCTTTCTCCATGTGTTATTAGTTTGGGAGATCGTACTGACTAGTTTGTTAATAAAAATGCGTCAAAGTTGAGGTTGTGTTTTGATTGTGCTAATACTCGCTATAGTGAAAATTCCCCGATAAAGAGATATGTAAATAATCTAAAATACAAAAACACCGCTTGACTTCAAGCAAGATAAAAGAGGCATGCAACATTGGTTTTCACTTTCATGGGATCCCTCTGCCGTCCATCAAGAGACCATGCAGCGCGAGTGCAGATGCTCATCATATTTTTCCATTCTCAACTGACCGCCCGTCTACACACAACCAACATGGTCGCCTCCCTACTTCTCATCATTCTCGCTGTGGCCCCGATCCCTTCCGGAGCCTTCAGTCTCCAAAAAGCGATCTTTTCAAGTCGAATTCCCTCCACAAGCATGACCTTGTTCCCGGCATCCACGACCGCCAGATATGTTACTAATATTGGAATGGCAGTTCAACTCGACGGATCGTCCGTCGTCGGTGGGGAGATCTCCGTCGAGAAGATTCGAAAGAGACGTCACTTGGACAAACACGAAGTCGACGGAGCGTCATTCGACAAGTGGTTGATGAAGCTGAACGATGACTCGGTCAACACGAGGAGCTATGTCTGTAGGTGCCTCGTCCAAATAGCCAAACTTTCCGAGGAAGATTCATATCACAAGACGATCCAAGCGCACTTGCACGGAGAGGCGATCATCGGGGAGTACTGTCAAGAACATGCTGAATACTACAAGGAAGCCCTGACGAACAGCGGCCTTACCATCGAAATATTTCCGGTTGACGAATGATGTCCCGGGGGCGGGGGACGAGCTTGGGCGCGGTGGGTGCGCGTGCCAAGATGGGCAGGAAGGGCAAGAAGCACTCCACCGCGACACGTGCCAAGATTAGCGAGACGTGGATGGGCAAGAAGCACTCCGCCGCATCACGTGCCAAGATTAGCGAGGAATAGAAGGGCACGAAGCGCTCCGCCGCGACACGTGCCAAGATGAGCAAGGCGAAGATGGGCAAGAGGCACTAGAGAGTCTAGTCTTTGTCTCCTATAAATATATAAATAGTTCATTAAGAGGAGAGAGAGAGAATGAACACAGTCGTAATCGTGATAGGGCATAGAGCTGTAATCATTTGAGGTAATTGTAAGAATTTAGAAAATAAATTACTGCGTCCGCAAGAGATCCACTCTGCATGAGGAAACAACTATTTTCTAGTCCTGGGTTTCTTTGTTTGGCACATCTGACATTTTTTCTTCGACTTATCATTCGCGAACGTGCATGTCTAATTGAAATTAGAGAGAGATTAGTGGTCGGTACTCTCGAGAAGCAGGCAAATCATCCGAAAGTCACACAACCAACGCTACAACTCACCTCGCATGTCCACTCGCTACATTCAGAGGCTGGAGCTTTCTTTTCTTTGGCAACAGTCAGCGCGACCGCAGCTTCGGGTGTTTGCTCAGTTATTTCAGTGTGATCTATTTCAAAAGTTTCATGTTCTGTGGCATCGAGTTTCACACACGACGCTTCCGAGTCTTCCAACAAAGCAAAATATTCATCTTTCTCAGATTGATCTTTGAAAGAGGTTGATTCATTCTCTGTCGTGTGGTGGGAATCATCGTCAATGCCTTCGGTGTCATCGCATCTGGTGTTTGCAAGGTTTTCGTCTTGCACTTCATCACCATCCTGATTTTGCTCATCTCGTTGATCTTCTTCTTTGTTCTCATTGATGTTTTTGTCTTCATCGTCCTCCTTCAAAGCATCATCATTCAAATCAAATGTCTCATTCATCTCTTTCATGCTTTCGAGCTCCAACATAGCCTGCTTCTCCTCCTCATCCTGCTGACGCTGCTGTATCAGACTCCAGGTAACCTCAAGCCCAAACACAAATGAGACTGTATCATATCCCCTCATAGCTGCTCGAAAAATTGGGTCATCAACCGTGTCGGTGCTGTGATGATGACTCCAGCTACGCATATTCTCCTCGTCGGGCATACCTATCTGCTCCTGGTAGTCTTCGCCTCGTTCGTTGAGGTAACTGGCAGCTGGCAGACACTCGCCATCATTGTTGTGCTGGGGCTCGTTTTCTGTCTCATTGTTATTGCAATCTGATTTCATTAGCATGAGAATTGGAACCAACTCTGTCCACTTCTGGATCCACCTTCGAAAAATGGCGAAACAGGTCCTCGGGGTGAGCATAATTATAGCACAACCGAAAATGTCAAATCGTAGATCGTCAGCAGGTCGAACACATACCAAAGCTGAAGTCTCCCCGCTGCATCAGCCAGCTTCTGCCCAGGCTCCCAGACTTTCAAAACATTGGAAAACACACGATTGACATCTTTTGAGAAAGCTGCGGGGCTGCCGTATCCAGTGCTGTTGTTCTGTTTGTCGATTTTGTTCAGTACAGTACCAAAGTCCATCGGCTGCTTGACAAGCTTCTGGTATTCCTCCCAAGATACACCGTGGTCTTCGGGCTTTAGTGGCGTTAGAAAACTCGCCGAGTACTCTAACTTCATAAGTTGTTCGAAGAGTTCGCGGCACGCAGCAAGCTTTTTTGGAAATACCTTGACTGACTCCGCCTCGGCATCGTCGATGCAAATTTGGCATCTCTCACATTTCAGTTTATCGTGCGTGTCGCTGGGAGTGTCTTGACGCAACTTGAAGAGATTCTTAAGGTCTTTGGTGCTGAGCTCATTGACCTGTTCTTTATCGTCCACGACAGATTGAAGGCCTTCCTTAGAGAGTTGGCGTTGGAATATTTTTTCTTCGACGCTTCCGGTCGCCAAGAATCGGTAGGTGAAGCATCGTTTCTTTTGACCATCTCGCCAGCAACGAGCGGCTGCCTGCTTGTCAACGGCTGGATTCCAATCTGGATCAAATAGAACAAGCCTATTGCCCCCGATCAAGTTGAGACCACTAAGAGATCAAAGTTGCCGTAACGACTTGAGTAAAACAACATGCACTTATCTAAAATGAATATCCAGATGTTGTAAACTTACCATCCACCCGCCTTGCTCGACAAAAGAAAAGCAATTAAACTACTTGATGGATCATTGAAATCATCACACTAAGTACGATCACATCAAAATCGCATCAAAAAATCTTTGTGAGGACATTGACCATAAAATTCGAACTGGAAAAGGCAACCGTGAATTAAATCCTCACCATTTTTTGCCGTTTCTTCATTGATATACTTCCATCCAGACGACAGAACCCCCAGTTATTCTCTTTGCACATCCGCCCAATTAAATCCAGCGTCTGGGTATAGTTGGACACTATCACGATTTTCTGCGATGCATGATAAATATGAAGTAAATAAATGTGTTAGAGAGGGCTCACTTCAAAGGACAACAACTGTGATAATGACAAATCGCACATCTGCACCGTTTCCTGGCATTCGCATTTGTCGCATAAGGCGCCAAAGGACGAACATCTTTCCTGACAGCTCTGGCATGACCCGGGAATTCGGCCCTCCCCCCATGGCTTCGAGTGGCATGTATCGGGCAATTCCCTGGGAGTGAGGCATTGACAATCAGTACGGATGCACGAGCAAAAAATCAAAATCGTTGGCGCAATACTTTGTTAAAAACATAAGTCTGCGTCGAGGACTTACGTCTGCTCCCGGTGCCGCGCTGCTTTTTTCTTCTTCAGCGTAGCAGATCTTCTTTTTTGCACGGCCACCTCTGCGATCTTGATTATTGGACGATGGGTCATCATTAACAACGAGACTTGGGTGGTTGCACAACTGAAAGTTACAGTCGGTACCAAAAAATCGGGATGAAATATTCAACGTAAGACATATACGCAGAAATAAGAATACAAAAGAGCCCAATTAGTGAGATAATAAATGTGGTATATCAGAGAGCCCAAGAATGAGATATTGAGTATGATACACTTATAAGTATCCAAATCATGACAACTCACCTTCATAAGCATCTGAATGGACCTGCATTTCGAAGAGGATGGGATGGGTGTCGCAGAGAGCGTGATGATGTAGCTCGACTATGATTCGAATCGATGAACATTTGCAATGCACGAAAATATTTTCTCACCCCAGGCAATTGACTTGCTTCCCATCAAGGACATGCTGCATGTCTTTGCTATTGCAAAGGTGGGCGTACATGTTCTGCTGGATCTCCGTCAGGTTGCAACACACCACCTGCACCAGCTTGGGGGGCAAATGCTGCGCGTTCAGCGTATTCACCCGCCTGAGGATGAAGTTGTTTACCGTGGATGACATTTCCTGCTGTATGTCCATCATGCGCTGCTTCTGTTTCTCGGTCGCGCCGGGCTCCCGACCGCGGAGGATGGGCGCCAACGTCTGCCTTCGGAACTCCTCCGGTGTCCCGAGTACGCCAGGATTCGTGAAGTCGACCATCGCGAAGAACTCCTCGAGGTCGTTCTGCATTGGAGTGCCAGTGAGGAGGACGCGGCGCCTGCAGGGGATGGAGCTCAGAGCCATGGACGTTTGATTCTCACGATTCTTAAGTCGATGGGCCTCGTCGCAGACTAGCACATCGCAGCAATCCCTGTACTTGTTGAGACGCCCGACGTGCGTTCGCATCGTCTCGTAACTCGCGATGAGGACGTTGAACATCTTCGTCTTGACGAAGCAGTCGATGTTCTTCTCGACGGTCTTGCGGTCTGACTCGGCAAGGGCGAGGGTCTTGACGACGCCTGGCCCTAGCCACTTAACGAATTCGTTGTCCCAATTCTTCACCAGGGAGCATGGGCAAATGACGATGATTCGTTTTGCTGTGCGTTCCTTATTCGCTGTGATGCCCGTTTGGAGTAACGTCCAAATGAGCGCGACCGATTGTAGGGTCTGCATAGGACGATTGCAAGGTGTCAATGACGAAGCAAAGACAGAGTCAGATGGAAAGTTACTACGCTTGAAGAAGAAGTCCGATTCTAAGCGAAGGATTCTCCGTAAAATTAATAACCGCAATAACGAACCTTGCCCAGACCCATATCATCGGCGAGGATGCACCCGGCGCCGTTGAAATCTTTCATCCCCATTATGCATCTATACAGAAGAAAAGTAGCCGGCGTCAAAGAAGAAGTTTCATAAGTACATGGTGAAATTTCAATTCATCGTCAGGAATGAATACTAGTAATGTACGCACTCATACATAAATTGCACGCCCTCCCTCTGATGCGGTCGCAAGAATTTGGCGAGGACAGTGGGCACGAACGCCGATTCCTCGGCGTATGCCTCGATGGGAGCTGAACAGAACGTTGTGCATAAAGAGTGTGGAAGGGTTAAAAGAGGTATTAGGATTTGGCGGTGGGTGGCGGGATTTTGTTGAGAGACGAAACTGTTTTACCTGGAACCAATTCCGTCACGATTTCCTCCACGCCATACTCATCGGGTCGGGTGATAGTGCTCCTGGGTGATATAATTCCGAGAACGATGAAGTGATGAATGATGAAGTGATGAACGATGAGCGATGAGACAACGAATGATCGCAAAAAAGGGGTGGCGAGCAAAGGTGCAAAAAAGGGATCACACGACGACGACAAAATAACTCACAATCTAGGAGGCAGGCCTTTCGGCTCGCCCCCCTGATGCGGACTCTTCCAAAGCATCAGTGGCTCAAACGGCCTGTCTTCCTCCTTCTCCCCGTCGTCGTCATCGCTGTTGCTCTCGTCGCTCGTGCCGCCGTCCTCCCCGTCGCGCTTCGCCCCCCCCGGCAGCGCGTACGACAGGCCCTTCCCCGCCCGCGCGAAGAGCTTCGACATGCCGTCGAACCGCCTCTTCTGGCCGAGTGTCGACGACTTGAGCGCAAGGTCGGCGCCCTTGTCGTAGGACCGACGCTTCGTCATTGGCCGCTGGAACTTCCTCAGCAGGCCCGACGACGGCCCGCCGGCGACCGACAGGCCGGCCATGACGGGGGCGCGCGCAATTAATAGCCTCGCGCCCGGTCGGAACAGGCTGCGTTGTTCGGGTGGGGGCGCGGACCTCCCGCCGCCGCATCTGCCGCCGCCGCCGCCGCCGCCGCCGCCGCCGCCGCCGCCGCCGCCACCTCCATCGCAGGAGGAAAACGACGACGACTGGGCGGGGTTGCTTGAGAATCCGCTCCCGGCCCGACCGACGCATTTGAACCTCGGGGGGGGGATGCTGCCGGAGGAGACTCGACGACCGTCGGGGCCGAACGACGACGCCGTCTTCTTGCTGGTTAGCATTCTTCTTCTTCGCGCACCTGACGACAGTGATTTCCCCGGCCGTGGCGAAGAGAGAAGCTAGGCTCTTTTAGTGTGTAGGATGGCGCGGCTTCTGGTACCTACATACCGACACGGGGGGGGGAAATCTCCCCAGTTTTCGTTTTGTGTTTCGTTTTCCGTCCCGGCCCCCCCCCCAAACAAAATCCAAAAACCAATGACAGTATCGATTCCACCGTATGTACCAAACTGTTAAGTTTCCACAGGCCGCTAAAAATAAAAATGACAATGCTGGTAAGCCGCCATACTAAATCGTAGAGTTACCATGGCGAAGATCGCGCCAGAAGAGACAGCATCAGCGTCATCGGGGCCGCCCCGCAAGAGACATCACGACGACGAGGTAGGGGGTGGGGACGGGGGGGCGCTGCTCGGCGGCCGCGGTGGCGGGAGTCCCGAACGATGCCATCGTCGGGGAGGGGGGGGGCGGGGGGGTAGGGGGCGGGGGCGCGGCGGCCGCGGAGGATTCGGTGGGCGCGGCGGCGGTCCCGGCGGTCGCGGCCGTCCCCCGGGAGGACGCGGTCGCGGATCTTCCTCGGCGACGCCGCGCCGCGGTGCGACGGACGACGGCGCGGCCGTCGTCGACGCCGCCCCCCCCGCGATCGAGGATGCGCCGCGGGACGAGGCGCGGCGGGGCACCGCCTTGCCGAAGAAGGCCGCCGGGCATCGTCGTCGACGACAGCGGCGGCGGCGACGCGCCTCTGCCGGAAGCCGCATCCGTGACTCCGTCCCCCCCGACGGCGGACGCCGGTGCCGCCGCGGACCGCGCGGGGGGTCGCCGCCGTCAACGGAGATCGACCAATGACGACGAGAATCGCAATAGCCCCCCTACGCGCGACGAACGCTTGCGGCGGAAGGGACGCCCCAAGAAGAAGGGATGCGCCGGTGGAAACGAGGAGAACGTTCGAGGAGACTCGACGATCCTGCTCCGGTCGAGGAAGGAGGAGAAACGCCTGGGGGAGACGAAGGAGCAGGACATAAAGACGACCGAGAATATCGGTACGATGTTCTTCGTCGTGGAGCACTGTTTGATTCGACCATGAAACTTGTTTGTCGACTTTTACAAATTGAATGCCATTTTTCTGTTCATGTTTTGTGATTTGTAAATTTCAACAAAGGAGTAGAGCACGATTCCGATCGCGACGACGTGGATACCACCGGTCGCGGTTCGAGCACCGATCGGAGGTGGGAGGGAAATCCCCGACCATCGTCGACGAGGGAGATCCAGCCGCAGGATACACGAAGCCAACGACAGCATCCGCCCGCCATTTCCCCGTCGACGCACCACGAGGTCGTGAATGAAGAAGATACCGCCGTCGTCGACCAAGGCGCGGCGGACGCCAACGACGACGTTGGCTGCGCCGCCGTCGCCTCCGCTCCATGGCCGGAAAGCAAGAAGGAACGGCTCGCGCGCCTGCTGCGCGAGGAGCGGCAAAAGTCGGCCGCCACCAAGGATAGGAAGAGGTCCGAAAAGTCCAAGAAGCACGACAGGTGGCTCAGGGAGCGGGAGACCGAGAGGACGAGGCGCGCCACGTTATGGTGAGTTCACAGCGACGTGTGTGCGGCTGATTTCGGGCGTACTCGTCACCACTCTGGCTTACCATGTTGTCCTCCCTGCCAATCGTGGCATCGTTCAATAAACTTTCAGGCACGACGAGATTGCCAAGGAGAACGCAGGCATCAGTCTGATTTCCAAGTTGATCGTCGCCGAGTTCCGTCGACAGAATGAGAAACACGACGAACTCGCCAACGATCTCACATTGGCCGACGAAGATTCGCACGCGTCGCGAGTGATCTTCGAGGAGAGCAGGAAGGCCCATGCCGCCCTCGTCGGCAACACCAAGCGTCGCATCCGGGTGGTCAGTTCGGAGAGGCACGACGTCGACGGACGTCAAGGCACGATTAGACATTGGGACGCCGGTCAAGGGAGGTTTTGCGTCGGACTAGACACCAAGAAGTCCAGCGATTGTGACGTGAAATTCGTCGAGCCGGAAGCCCTCGAGGCGATTTTGACCCCACGATCCCCAGTCAAGAATTCGGTGGGGCGTTACGTCGTAGACATCGAGGATATCTTCGACCGGGGCGACGGAGGGATCGGATGCCAATTCACCCTCGAGATAGACCACGTCACCGCGCTTCGCCGAGCGGAGTCTATTGAGGAGGGGTTGGAAGCCTTCCGAATCGAGCGCGATGAGATGGATGACCGGATGCGCGTGAAGAGAGAGGAGGAAATGAGAGAGGAGGAGGATTACCACAGGCTGGAGGAGGAATACCGCAGGCAGGAGGAGATCGACCGCAGGAGGCGTGCGGAGCGAAAGGCGAAGGAACGGGCCGAAAGGGAAAGAGATTTCATGGCGACAAGGGTAGCCCGAGAGGAGGCTTGCCGAATGACGATGGGAAGGATCGAAAAATTGCATAAGGAGAAATACTTCAAAGGACTTCTCGACCAGATGCTGCGGCTTGGAATCTTTGAATGTCGCGAACAAGTGAACGAATTCCTCGACTTGATAAGGAAGAAAGGATTCAAGTTTGAAGGGATGCATGATTTCATGGAGGTGGTAAATGATTTCCTCCGGTCGAGGTATGATGATCAACGCCTGGAAGAGAGGAACGAGCAGGACAGAAAGATGGCCGAAGTACTCGGTGAGATAATTCGTCATTATTCGCGTTGACTATGAAATTAGTTTTTGCCTTTACAATCTAAATGGCATATGTTTCTTTATCTCAATCGGTGAAACTCAACAAAGGAGTTGAGCATGATTCCGATGAGCGTACAATCAAGGTGGCATACGTTCGTGCGCGATCTCGACCACCATCTCCGGCCCGTCTCAATGACGCCGCGAGACGATCCGTTACGGCCCCCTACAGCGCGGACGAAGAAACGGGGGTCTCGCGAATCAGGACGTGGCCCAGGGAGGGCATGTCGCGAGATATCTGGTGGGGCGTCGCGGAGGATATACCAGCTCCACGTCGAACGCGCCGACGCCGGACGACGACGAGGCCGGACCAACATCCACGGGGCCGTGCGCCTCGGACGGGCGGCATAATTGGCGTGCTCGGGCGCCGCTCTCGCGCAGGAAGGAAACGATGGCCTCGTCGGCCCTTGGATCGCTCGATCCTGTCGGCGGACATCAAGTACGTGGGGATGAGCATGCGTTCGAACATCATGTACCACGACATCTTCAGCGGCAAGTACGGCAGGAGGGCCGCGGAGTGGTGAGGAACGTGTGGTTACAGTAATATCCGCCTAATAATATATTATTAGTAAACCTTTTTATAGTGAAATTGTTGTAGCGCGGAGTTGCATGACAGCTCTGAGAGCATCTGCATACGTCGCAACCATGAAGTCTACTACCATCACTGCACTTCCTCCACCTTCTGATAGTCTCTTCACGGAATGCTGGGCCTGAACGGCCACATCCATCTTGTTGTCAGTAAAAAAGAGGAAGCATCCTCCGTTTCCATGTGAGGTCATGATGTATGCATCTACTCCGCCACGTGTAGTCATCTGGAACCCAAGGCCAGGGCATACAGATCCATCTCTATCATTTTGGCCTTTCTTGACAAGAGTGGCCGAAAATGTGATTACTCGAGGTTCACCTATGCTAATGCAGAGTCGCACACGATATCCGCCACTCGCTGCCAGTCTGATCCCAAAGTAGTCTGCATGTTTCCCCATGCCGTTTCCGCGAGTGTATCGGATGCAGTGAATCCTGAAGGCATTTTCTTTCTCTCGGCCCAATTTGAAGGTCAAATTCCCTACAAATGAAAGAATGTCCGCCATAATCTTCCTATTTTCTGTGGTGTTGTACGCGATTGGGTGATCGTACCGGGAAGGACCAAGGTCAGAGCGAAATAGAAACTTGCTGTCAGTGTGGAGTTGACAGGAGGAACGACTCCAGCTTTGGTCATATGGAGTGTGGTATTCACCAGATTCTTGATTCTTGTTTGGCTTGCCCTGGAGGAATATAAAAAACCGCATGAAGCGGGAAAGAAGATATGTGATATCATCCGTTGCATCCAATGCTCGGCCGACCTGATTCTCAAATATTCTCTGTCTGGTTGCAAGATCAGTCACAATTGGAGTACAAGAATGACATGGTGTGGTGCGCCAGGAAATGAGATAGTCTTTTTCTTGTATGTAGAAAATAAATACGTGGTTTCAGAGTCCTCATTGTGAAGAAGCCTCTGCATGCATGATTGGGGATCTTCCTTTCCCTTGTCAACATCATTGGTTCTTGCTTTGCACAAATCCCGACCATTCAGAGGCAAGAAAGGCTTTCTTTTCTTGTGGTGGAGATGAGGTTGTTTCTCAGGAGATGAGATTATCTGTTCCACTTTGCTGTCATCCTCTGACAGAAGGTTGATCACCTCCCCGATATAGGCTGCCATTGCGTTTTGCTGAATGCGATACTTTCCTTCTGTTCTCGTTGAGTTTTCACGTTCTCTTCTTATTTCCCGTCATGGGAAAATCTCGCGAAATCGCCAAGTGGCTTTTTGCAATTTTCTGGCGACCCTATGACACCCACTTGTCCCTGCGCACCTCACCAGCCTCTCCACCATTGGGTAGAGCATGACACCCCTATGTATCGTACTTTACCATAACGTATGTCTCCAAAAGTCAAGGAAAGCCACGAATGCCTCGCGCAAAGTCTCCAAAAGTCAAGGAAAGTCACAAACACCTCGGGCAAATTCTCCGAAAGTCAAGGGAAGCCACCAGCACCTCGCGCAACAATGACGAAAGATTGGTGCAACAAGGGATCTACATGGGATAATACCCTCGTTGCAATGGAGGGAATGAAGAAGCCCAGCAAAAAATAAAAATTTGATCGCATTGATGCTGGGCTTAGGCATCAGCACACCTTCTGCTCTGGAGCCCACGAAGACACGCCTCAGCTAGGGGGTCCAGTGGGTCCTCTCCCACCAGTTTTTTCCAAAATTTTCCTATCTCTCGAAGATAGAAATTTTTGGTGGTGATCTGGTCAGACTGCACTCCCAAAATCTGCTCTCACCAATTTCTGATTTCTCCCCCCCCCTCATTGACATTGCAATCAATGCAAAATCGGCAAAACCACCGGACAATTTCCAAACCCTCCCACGATGGAATCGGATGACAACGATGATATACTCTGCTGGAATCATGCCGCCCCACTTATAGCACCCCCCCACCCATCATCACTTTTCTTGAACGAATTTTTGTCCATCGCCCGCACTTCCATTCAAGTAAGAATTTATTCGGTGATGATGGCGAGACGTCGATGGCAATGGCGTGACGGGATATGATGACGACGATGATGGTGATGGCGTGACAGGCAATGACAACGACGTTGATGGTGACGGTGCAACGGGCGACAACGTTGACGACGTAAATGGCAACGGCGCAATGGAATACGATGATGACGATGGCGACGGCATGACAGACGATGATGTCGACGATGATTGCAATGGCGCAACGGACAATGATGTACTGCACGATGGGTGACGACGTCTGCGAGACATTGATGGCGACGGCACGACGGGCAACAACAACAACGATGATGGTGACCTTGGGTTGGGAGCACGGCCGCTGCTGCAATCAAGCTTACCCACTCACTGGCCAGTGGGGGGATGACGGTGGGATTGCTATGACGATGGCAGGTGGAGGTCTTGGTCTCTGCTTTGGCGGTGACAGTTCTTGACGACAACCTCCTGCTGCTGCCGTCGCCGAGAGGCAGAGGCATGTGAGATGGGAGAGGGAGGGAGGCCAGAGGCAATGGCAACAACCAACAAATGGAGGGTGTGGAGGGAGTCAAACGGGCAACGCTACAACCAACCAATTGAGGGGGGGGGGGTGACGGCAGATGCTGGACGCTGAGCGGCAGATGGTGGACGGCCTATATCGGACAAGGCCAAACAGCAAATTCATACGCGACCTTAGCAGCGTGGGACATGGGAGTCGTGTGACCCCCCCTAGCTACCGTGCACCTAGTCGGATGCCTTAATCCTCAATGTCAATCCCTGGTCAGATACGGCATGCAAGTCCTCCTTTTATGCCAATTTGAGGTTGGTGTTTGTCTTGAACTTGCAGGATTGATTGACTTGCGTGCACCCGGCATCATTCATCATCGCAGCAGTTGTACCTACTCTGTTCGTGACCTTTGCCGTCATTGATATTATGATTCCCACCGCCGCCACCGCTGGAACGGAACAAAACAACATAGGCAAGTGGGACTACCTAGACGAGTTTAACCAAACTGGAGTCTTCATACGCCACAAGCGAGGGATGCGAAACATTGTTGCAATCGAAAAAGAAAAAAAATCGTATTAAATTACAACAGACTACGTGAACTAGCATGCTGCAGACATGGTTGTCTTTCTTATCCAATAATCGACCCCTACTGCCTACTACCATGTCCGTTATTATCCCTTGACTGTTCTGAAAAATGATTAAATGCTGCGCACGGCTGGCATACCTTGAAGTAATTTTTGTACCCTTTCGATTGATACAAGGTAGGTCCTGATATCCATGATCAACGCCTTGGTGCATGCGCCATCCTTGTGTATCACCAACGTCATACTCCCCCTGGCATCAGTTTCACAGTCATGTAATGGGTATTACCCCATGCATCAGGTATGTAAAGCTGCAGAGGGATACATTCAATGGTAATTTACAGCCTCAACCATGACACCACAATATCAGTAGCTTAACCGTTCCTTAATTTTTGGTTTTTGGCCCTGACAGGTAGTATAACAGTGTAAGGGTGCACCCATATGCCCATCCACAGAATATCAGTGTGCTAAAACAAGTTGTATATATATGATATGGTTGTGGGATGCAGTCTATGGGGTTTGGAGACTCGACCTTAGTACAACATCACTCAGGCTCAGGCTCAGGCTCAGCCATACCAAAATTTCACCCCTCACCCCTCACCTCAAGAGGTATATCAGCGTAAGGGTGCACCCATATGTCCATCCACAGCATCTGAAGGAGTTAAAACACTTTGTATATATGACATGGTTAGGAGATGCAGTCTCTGGGGGGTTGGAGCCTCAACCATGATCTTACAACATCACTCTAACTCCCAATTTTCCTAAAATCCACCCCCACCCATACGGGCATAACAGTGTAAGGGTGCACCCATATGCCCATCCCCAGCATCTCAAGGTGCTAAAACACTGTGCGTATATATGCCATGGTTGGGGGATGCAATCTCTGGTGGTTTGGAGCCTCAACCATGTCACCGCAACATCACTTGGACTCGGACTTAGCCATGCCCCAAATTTCCTAAAAATCCACCCCCACCCATACGGGCGTAACAGTGTAAGGGTGCACCCATATGCCCATCCCCAGCATCCCAAGGTGCTAAAACACTGTGTATACATCCAATATGGATGTGGGATGCATTTAATGGGGGTTTGTAGCCTCAACCATGACACCGCAACATCATACAGGCTCGGCCTTATCCCGTTTTCCTAAAATACACCCCCACCTGCACATGTATTACTACAGCATTAGGATGCACTCATATGCCCATCCCCAGGATCTCAAGGTGCTAAAACACTTTGTATATCCAATATGGATATGGATGTGGGATGCATTTAATGGGGGTTTGCAGCCTCAACCATGACACCACAACATCATGACTTGGCCATACTCCATTTTCCCCAAAATTCCAC
>JALLOS010000305.1:0-13888 GCA_036939435.1 Stephanodiscus minutulus
GCAAAATTCTCATGGACACACCCAACGGGGCACTTCTGGGTAAAAAAAATTGTAAAAATCTGGATTTATCTTATCGACATATATGTCTTGGACATCCACTAAAATTGAAAGGAGTTTGGGGATATTTTATTTTGGATGATTTTATCATTGTCACCCCTACCAAGAGTATGTACGGTATGTACCTAAAAATAAGTGCGAGAAATGAGTTTTTTAACCCTAAGGAGGGGTTAAAAACGTTACTTTTTGACCCAAGTAGGCTTGGACCACACCGTGGGGCAAATCTGGAGTACAAACGGGGTATTGTCAGCTTGGGCACTTCATGTACGGTATGGTGCAAGCCCGGGTGGCCCAAAAACTCTCAAATGTAACATTTCAAGAGTTTTTCGATGTCCAATTTGATAAATATTTAAGGAGATTATTGGTGAAGGCATGTAGTAGTAAACAAGTGTTTAAAGAATAACATGCTAATTTAACCGCCCTAACACAGTATCAGTATTCTTGCAAGTTTGATATGTCATACCCCTATTGATATTAGGGGGCAACATGTCAACTTGAGCCCTTTTTCACAATGAAATAGAAGAAACAACTGGTGTTGGTGTGTCCGATTGGTTGCTATTGGAGTGAGTGCTTGCCCAATGATGGCGTTTAGTGGCTTTTATGAAAGCCATAAACCTCCTCCATCGGGTGATGGGCGCAGTATTGCGATGGCCATCAAAACGGCCAGCAAAGTGGGTACATTTTGCATTGTTGTTTTGTTGATTGCCACCCTTGCGGCCACCGGGACGATACGGAGCGAGAAGTTGCCCGATGGCGGCATCTAGTGGCTTCTGGTGAAGCCCTGATCATGCTGAATTGTGTGATGCGCTACGTATTGCTCCAATGCGTACGCGTGGCCATTGCAATGGCCCGCAATGGAGGTACATTTGTTTGCCGCCATTGCCTTTTTCGATTGCTGTAATCGTAGCCAAGGACCGAGCTAGATTGTTGTTCTTTGATATATTATCGACTAGTTCGTACCATATTGGCCACCGTTGGCAACAATGGACACCATTTTGGCCACCATTGTCGCCGGCGGATGAGCCCAAATTTGGTTAAACATAGAGGTCGATGTAAATAAATTAATTTCTACATTAATTAAATGAGTCAAACAAAATCCTTCATTGGCGACCAAGACAAAGGTATGCACAAGGCCGTCCACCCCTGGGGCGGCGTGGATTCATCAAATCCACACCGCCAGAGAGGTTGGCTTCACCACCATGGTGGTGTTGTTTATTTGGTACTCATGAGTCGAACTCGTCGTACCTAAGTTGTAGAGGTGCTACATAGTGAGCCAACTGTTGTAGCTAGCATTTTGCCGCTCGGCCAATACACATGTATTGGCCAAGCGGCAAAATGCTAGCTACAACACTACCCACTAATGAATTTGTATGTAGTAAGTGAACCCAATTACGCCGCCCACCATCCAAGTCACTCAGTTTCAACAATAACACCCTCCGCTCATTAATCCGAGTGGTTAGATGAAAACTTGGGATGTACAAGACCCTGGGTTGGAACCTTGCTAGAGTAGACACTGATCGTCCCAAAGCATGCCTTGTCCCCCTCTTCTCCGGCCATCTCTCCCTTGCCCAGAGCGTCTGAACAGCTGTCAACCGCCACTCAATTGTCTTACAAGTTTCCCTCAGCCTTCATGGTTGGTACGTCTCGGGGGAAGGTGACCCACCTCTCTTGACCCCGTCCTCTTTACCGAGTTACCTCACCTTCTCCTCCGGCTTTGGCTCCTCCTCCTGCTCCCTCCTCGTCTCCTCTTCAGATCATTGGTTGGTTGTTGTGTTGTATCTTGCCCCTCACCTGCTCTGTTGTTGCCGTCCGCTCTTGTGGATGCCTGATGTCATGGTGGGATCGTCAACTCTATTGTCAACAGTTGCAGCCCACTTTTGCCGCCCACCATCAGCCGCTGTCCTCTTGCTCTCATTGCCAGCTGCTGCTCGCCTTTCCCATAAATGGTTGGTTGTTGCGTCTTCCACCTGCTCAATCCACCGCCTCCTTGCATTTGCCGCTCCTGCCGATGGTTGGTTGTCGTGTCCCTTGTCCCTTGCCTTGGTCACCGCCGTATCCCTCCTCCTCCCCGTCCCCTCATCTCTCATGGCTGATTGTTAATTGCTGCCGTCGTCGAGGGGCCTGACTAGCTGTCGACCAAGGCGGTGCCGACGGCAAAGTTGTCCTTGCCAAGATCCAAGATCACCCCGTCATCTTGCCTTCGCCACCACCGTTTCTCTCCTCCCCCCCCCTCCTCCTCCATTGTGATTGATTGTAATGTTTTTTGTCGTCACCTTCCATAGTAATCATCCTAGCTGTCTACGTTGTCCTCCAGGCCATTGTTGTACTTTGGAGACTGGCAACAATTCTGCTGTGCTGTCGCACAATGGTCTGTCCCGCACCACGATGGGCGTCGATGGGGTATTTTCTGTGGTGCAGTTCCACCATCTGCGTGATAGGTACCGGTGACGCGGTGGGTGAGTGATCGGTTGTCCACAAGATTGCCATTGATGTCTACGCCGTCATCCCTTGTGACCACAATCCCGGCACTCGAAGAGCCAAGGGTACATGCAGCTGTTGTCGACAACGCATGTGCCCAGATGCCGACACGCCAATGCCTGCGGAAGGGTGTTGGTGTGAGTATTTACCTGGCAGAAGGAGTGTTACCCCGAGACTTATTGTGGGGGAGGATGATTTGTAGGAGGAGGCGGAAAATATCAGATTTACTATTTTTATGGGCTTGCACACTAGTGCGCATCCAGGAGGGTGAAACTTAAAAATAGGCCAACGGTAGGGCACTCCCCAGGGGAGGTGGCATGCCCTAACATTGGTCTTTCTATTGATTCCCATGAACCATGAACAGCAAGGGATCTTGCGTGTAAACTGGGGGGAGGGGATGAAGTGCCATTGAGAGGGGAAGGAGATAAAGATGGGAGGTGCGCACTCAAACAAAAAAGTGATGGATTACGTGGAACTTTGGCCAAATTTTTTTCCGATTCCAAAAAAAACTGGCGGGAAACCTAACCTGAAGACCCCCTACTGCCGTTGATTGTTTTTGCCACTCCTGTTGATGGTCGGTTGTTGAGTTATGCCCCCTTCATTGTCGGCTGTCTGCTTTCTTTGTCTCCAAACATTGTTTGGTTGTTCATTCTTTTGTCGCCGGTCGCAACTCCCTTTTGCCACCCACCACCTGATGCTGCCCTCTCACTCTTGTTGTCAACTGCCACCTGCCTTTGCTGCTCCCAGATGGTTGGTATCTAACCTCTCCATCCACCACCTGCTTTTGTGGGAAAGGTGCCGATCAAGACAAGGACAAAAAATGAATAGATAGATGAATAAAAACTAAATTAATCAACAGTCAATATTGGCCATTCTTCTTGTCATCCTTGGACAAAGACAAACACATTGAGGTGGATTATGAGGTGATTATCGTTGTCAGCATCATTGCTGGACAAGATGCACCCATCAAGATGCCCACGCGTGGATGCCTCTGGACTGGAGGGGTGCCGGCTTGATTATTCACCTGGCGGGAAAAAGTTTTCACCAAGACTTATCATGGTGGGGGAGGATGATTTGTCTGCGGCGGCAGAAAAATACAATGATTTCTTGTTTTTTTTGTTTACAAGATGCTCTGTGCCACTGGGAGGGAAAAACTCAAAAATTGGCCAACTGGTGGCACTCTTTGGGGTAGGTGGCATGCCACTATGTCTATGTTGGATTTTTATTGATTCCCATGCACACCAAGGACCAAGGGATCTCGGGGGTGCAAGGATGGGGGGAGGGTGCATCGACATTGCGAGGGGGGGGGGAAGCCAAAATTGGCAAGGACTTAGAGGGGGGGGGAGGTGGGCGTTCAAGCAGGAAAAGTGATGGATGAACAGGAACTCCAGCTCATTTTTTTCATTCCAAAAAATGGCAGGAAACGTGTGGACCGACTAATAATAATAATAATTTGTATTTGAGATAATACCGAGTGATTTGTGAGTTCCCATGTGGTGTCACAACTTGGACGATTTTTTGTCACTTTGAACGGCCATGCGGAGATGACAATCTCCCACCAAATAGTTTGTAGAGTGGCTATGGTACAACCTTGTAGTTGTAGTTTCCAGCAGTTGTTCACGGGTGCTGTGTAATTGTAATAAGGTGAAATTAAAGTTGACAAGGATGACGTGGTGTTTCCACACAAGATGAGACCCTGATACTGTTGGACACGTCTCATCGAGGCGCATTTTTATGTATTGGGGTCGTCTTGTGAAAATTGACACAGCCCTCAATCCAAAGAAACACGGTCGAAATACGAATATGAGACGGAGTAGTAAGAGAGAAGCTGTGGCCTGTGATGTAGAGAGTTTGGTCTTTACAGTGTGTTCCCATGACAAGAGAGGTGAAGTAGACAGGTGCAAGCTTCCATACATCCCACAAAAGGCAATCAATTGCATGCTTGTCACTCACACCAAATACAAATATCCAGCCATAGTCTGGCAATATCCCTTTTATCTCATGTTCAAAAGGCCAACATGTGCAACCACCAGACCAGACCCATAAAGGCTTGTGTACAGCTAGACCCATAGGCCCATGTGCAGCCAGACCCTGATAAACTGTGTGCAGCCAGACCCCAATAAACTGTGTGCAAGCAAGCAAGCGCAGACAGCAAACCTCAGCATACCGCTGCTGAGTTCAATGCATAATAACGAAGGGTGAGTTGACAGCTGCAAGCTTCCTAGATTCGACTTGTGAAATCTACAATCAGGCGGAAAAGTCAAAAAGTCAAAATCCTTCTCCCAACAACAACACAACAACAACACAACAACAAAACAACAACAAAACAACAACGACCAAGGCAAGATTTAACAAACTCTTCAACGTCATCAGCAGGCAGGAACAGCGTTGCCAATAAATCAACCGAGGCCGATATGTCGGCATTATCCAAAGCCCAACGAACGAAGGGCGACGTCTACTACCAGGAGGCCGAATCGACTCTAAAAAAATCCACCTGGCTCGCATCGTCGACCGAGCAAAAGTACGAGAACGCCGCCGAGTCCTTCGTGAAGGCCGCGACGGCCTACAAGGTCGGCGGGTGCGCCGACGAGGCCGGCGCCGCCTACCGCCGCGCGGCGGACCTGTACAAGGACAAACTGAAGAGCCTGGGCGAGGCGAGCAAGTGCCTGTCGGACGCGGGCGCGTGCCTCAAGAGGTCCAACCCCGCCGAGGCCGTCGGCTGCTACCGCTCGGCCGTCACCCTCCTGTGCGACGCCGGCAGGCTCAACCAGGCCGCGAAGCTCTCGAAGGAGATCGCCGAGATATTCGAGAACGAAAGCGCCGCCACGGACGACGGGGGGGGGGAGGACGGCGGAACGGCTGTCGCCGCGGCGATCGCGAGCTACCAGCAGGCCGCGGAACTGTTCGAGATGGAGCAGGCGAAGTCGCAGGCGTCGTCGTGCCTGCAGAAGGTGGCCGAGCTTTGCTCGGGGGCGCTCGACCCCCCCGAGATGCTCCGCGCGGCCGAGATATACGAGGGGCTCGGGAGGCAGTGCCTCGAGTCGAACTTGCTGAAGTACAACGCCAAGACTCATTTCCTCAACGGGATACTGTGCCACCTAGCGAACGGCGACTCGATCGGCGCGTCACAGGCGCTGGCGAGGTCCGACGGGCTGGATTACACCCTGGCGGACTCGCGGGAGGGAAAATTCGCGCGAAGCCTCGTGGAGTGCGTCGAGGGGTTCGACGCGGAGGGATTCGCCACGGCGTGCTTCGAGTACGATCGCATATCGAAGCTGGACCCGTGGAAGACGAGTCTGCTGGTGAGGGTCAAGAGGTCGATTGAGGATAGCACCGGCGACGGGGGGGGCGGCGAGGACGATTTCGATCTCACCTAGAGAAATTGGGGGTCGGGTCCTGGTTTTGTGCGATGGGGGGATGTTGATCATATGGTTCGATGGGGGCATTCATCCTTTGTGAATCGAGAATGACCGGGGGCATTACGTGGAGAGATGAATCAAGGGATTGTATAAATGATGGAGGCTTCGGTTAGGTGGCATTCATGTTTCGAGGATATTGACATTTCTTATTTGGAAAGAAACCTGAAGAGATAGATGTATTAATGCTTTCTGCGGCATGATAGCATTTACTTTCCTTTTACCAAAAAAAAAATTATTTTGGTCTCTCCGACATTAACTACTTATCTTCTTCTCCCCCATGTCAACTGATCAGCCTCTCTACTCAATAGAAACGGCGCTAATTGAACTTTTGAACCTCGACTTGTTAGTGTCACTACCCTTATCCAAACGAGTATTGAATGAAACGTAAACCAAAGTTTTCTTCTCCTCGTCATATATGCGCTGGACCCTAAGTTCCTTGAAAAGGAGAGAGCGCTTCTCCTCGAATACCGGCTCGCCCCTCACGCTTTTGTCGATGTTGTCGGCAATCTCAATTTGTTTCCCGGTCTTCACGCAAGTGACGCTCGCGTAGCTGGGTTCATTGAAAAAATCCTTCGAGAGTCGTTCTTTTCGTTTGATATATATTTCACATTGTTGTCAGCAAAAAGCTCAGACCACCTTGACGATGAAAAAACTATGTGTAACCAGCTTTTGACTCAGCCAATATTATATATAGTAAGCTTACCTGTCAAAGGACGTTCGAAGTTGGATACATACAGGGTCACACCCCTGACCTTCGGATCATCGAATGATTCAATCACGAGGGTGTCCTTGAACACGAGGCCCGAACCCGATATTTGCCCTATGGTGCGGCTCCCCCCCTCCGCTGCACGCGCCTCGCTGGCTGTTCCGGCCATGCCGAGCGTCACGGCCGTCGCACCGGCTAGGAATGACGAGAGAGCAGATCGACGGGATAACATCCGGAATTCGTCGTCATTGCTATTATCGGCGGGGGCAGCCATAAAGTTGGTGGTTGAGCCTTTTGAGAGGACGCGCGTAGTAGGGGACCGGGCCGTGACACCTCCCAGCGAGGTGAATGCGCTTGCGCCTCTGCAGACAATGAAGGCGAAGAGGTAACGAGTCAACATGATGCGTGATATGTATGTATGGTGGATGAGAGATGAGAGCGCGCAGCCGATGTGCATGAGATACCACTTCCACCTACCCGTGCGTGCACAGGTAGGAATCAGTTCAATCACTTTTAACCCCCACAACCACACCAAAACAACACCGTGAGACCATGAGATTCGTCGCCCTACTCTCGGGCGGCAAGGACTCCATTTACGCCGCCCTACAAGCCATCGAAAATGGACACGAATTAGCATGCTGCGCTCATCTCGCTCCTTCTCCCCGACACGACCTGGAAGAGGAGGAGTCGTACATGTATCAGACGGCCGGATCCGAGGCGGTGCGGAAACAGGCGGAGGAATGCATCGGCGTTCCTTTTTACGTCAGAGAGATTCGCGGCAGGAGTAAGAACATATCGCTGGTTTACGACAATAATGATGATGATGCCGATGATGTCACCACCGACGAGGTGGAAGATCTCTACCAGCTCCTTAAGCAGATACAAAGTGAATGCCCTTATGTATCCGCGGTGTCGTCGGGTGCCATTCTATCCACCTACCAGCGTACGCGCATCGAGCATGTTTGCTCTCGATTGAACCTAACCTCCCTGTCCTACCTATGGCGAATGTCATCTCAACGGTCGTTACTAGATTCTATACTCGACGATGGTCAAATCGATGCGGTGTTGGTAAGAGTTGCATGCCCCCCGGGATTAATGCCGAACAGACACTTGGGAAAATCTCTACTTGAGCTACGAAACGGGGGGGTGCTAGATCGACTGAAAGATCGATATGGCATGCATCCGGCGGGCGAGGGTGGAGAGTATGAAACGCTGGTTTTGGATTGTCCGAGGCTGTTCAAATATGGAAGGTTGGTGCTCGAGGAGACGGAAGTGATTACCGACGCGAGCGACGATGGCGTCGGAAATTTGAGTATCGTAAGATGCTCCGTGGTGAAAAAGATTGCGGCGGATGATCATACACACTGTATTTTGAATGACGAAGGCGGAATTGTCGGAAGTAAAGTTACGAAACAAGTACAGACGGTGAAATCTGAACTCACCAGAGATGTAGATGATGAACGAATACCTCCGACAACAAGTAGTGCGATCAGCAGTCAAATTCACCAATCAATGAATATCCCTAATGTTAGAATGATGAAAGGTGGACTGTGTCATATCTCTGCCATCCTTTCTCCGATAGCAAGCAATCAGTCGAATGATGAAATGCTAGCAGCAGTCCAAGAGTTCCTTTCTATACGACAAATGCTACAAACCATACTGTCAAGGCTGTTCCCGAACGACCAACCTCCATCGTCGCCGCGAGATGTTTTATACGTGCACCTTTATTTATCAGAAATATCACATTTCGCCAAAATCAATCATTATTACAAGCAATTCTTCGGAACCCAGCTTCCACCCAGTCGATCGTGCGTGGCTGTGGGAAGGAATGCGTTGCCCGGCGGAAGGAGGGTTATGATGGATTGCATTTTCCAGAGAGGGTCGGGTGCATATCTGCGCCATGATGGCAGCGCTGCCGTTTGTGATAAAGTTGATACATTCCTGGATAAGTCGCTACAGAACAACCGCCATTTCCTACGCAAAACATTGCATGTCCAATCCATATCCAATTGGGCCCCGGTATGCATTGGTCCTTATTCACAAGCCAATGTATTACGTTCATCGTTGGTGTTTCTTTCGGGTATGATTGGTTTAGTTCCTCAGAGCATGACATTGATCAAACCTTCCGCTTCGGATGTTACTGACTGGGAGGTTCAACTGTATCAGAGCTGGAAGAATGCAGCGGCTGTTCTAGACGGGCTCGAGGACGGTGGAGGAAAGTTAGAGGATTGCTTGGGGGGTTTGGTATATTTTTCAGCAGGTGTGTTTAGGACATTAGTGGGTTCATACGAGACAAACAAACCCGGCTTCCCTTGGCGAAGACTCTGGAAAACCGCACAGTTGATTTGCAGTGATGCACTCGTCACCAACGCTGGAGTTGTAGTGGGTAGTGTTGATGGTTTCACATCCACGGCAACTAATTTGGATCCTGATCTATACGATGAGTATGGAGTTCTCTACGGTGGATATGAAGATGAGGGCACCTGGAGAGAGATGTTAGGCTCGACGACGCCTTCTGCTTCACCGCCTACGCCTGTGGATGTACCCTTACTAATGGTCTGCGTGCCTGAACTTCCTGCGAATGCCGAAGCGGAGGTAGAGTTGATACTTGCTTCTAGACAAGCAGCATCGTGTTTGCATTTCAGAAATAGCTCAGTGGCACGCTCTCGTATTCAATGCGCCGTTAGTGCCACCGCATCACAGTTGGATGGACGTGTTCTTTGGGATACCGGGTATGATCATGCAAACCCGCCTTTGTTGAAAGATGGAAACCAATCATGCGTGGTAATTTCATCGTTTGCTAGATGTGTTGGACTAGGTTGCGCATGCGTGTCTACCGTAATAGCGCGGTTGATTCTCAACGACGGATCATTAACGGAGGCAGTGAATGCGCATGACTTTGATCTTGAAGAAACATTGAGCAGAATGATTGACTCGTCAATTCACAACGCAAAAGGCAAGGAGGAGCTGAGTTCCCTATTCACCATAGAGGACGTGCTGAATGTCCGTCTATATTACGTTGCAGTTTCCTTATCGAAACGAGAGGACGAACACGGTGCATCAATCAATTCGCCGTCAGTTGACATAGAGTTGTTAGATGATGGATCAACTCTTCGTACACAACTCCATTCAGTGCTCCAACTGAAGTCGAAACAGTACTATGGCAACACCAACATTGGCAGCAAAGACATACCCCTCAACATTCCAGCGTTTACCGTTGTGCCTGTGTTAGGTATGCACATCTCTGACGCGGAATATGGTGGTATACCATTAATGGCGATGCAAGTGACATTGACTGATATGATGCGAATGGAGACGGAAATCTGGGCAAGACATAATCGACTATACGGGTACGACAATTAGACGTGGGGATCCCAAGAAACGACTTTAATTCGTCTTTTATGATCGCTGCATATCATTCCTGCGCTTCCTACTAATTTGTTACCTCAATAAAATGTACATGTATATCTACTGACGACAATCGACGGGGCCAACATCAGTCTCACTTTTTCCGATTGTGAATAAACAATTACAGACGCTCGCGCGACTCTCAGAGCAGAAAATCAACAGTCCCTTCATCTAACTCTCACCATCGTCCGCCTCTGCCCCTCCGCGCCGCCGCCCATCGTCCTCTTCCCCTGTGCGACGATGTCAGGTCCGAATTCCTTGACCCACCCCAGAGTCGCGCTCGGGACCCAGTCCGTGAACGGCAGCAGCTCCTCGATCAGCGCCGCGTATTTGAGGCCGGGCATCACCCCGTCGTACAGCGCGCCCACGAGAGTCATGGACATCGGTGCCCACGCCAAATCGAATCCCTCCCCGGCGATGGGGATGAGGTAGCTCGCCGACCCGACGACGTCGATGAGGAGCGACACGAGTAGCTTCCCGATCATGTCCGTGGGTAGTACCGCCTCCGCCAGAGCCTGGGGGCTCGGCCTGGGACCGACGTCGTACACGATCCTCTGCCCCGTCTTCGTCATGAGGAACGTCTGATACGTCGGCTCGGCGACGTGCTGGATCTGCGTCCGGCCGTCGCGCGTGGAGAAGTACGCGGCGCATCCGACCGCCGCCAGCGCCGCCGACGCCGCCAGGACGATGAGAATTATGGGCAGGAAGAGGGGGATGCCGATGATGAGTATCCCGCAGAGGATCGGTAGGAGTGCCGACGCCAGCGCCGCGAGGGGTACCGCGGGGACCAGCAGGAGCTTCGCGGCCGGGAAGTTCTTCGGGAAGTCCCTCGCGATCCCCACGAGCGTCCCCACGGTCGTGTCCGAAATGACGTCCACGGCCGCGAACCAGCCGTTGGCGACGTTGATCATCGCGGATATCTCCGGACGGTACGGCCCCTCGAGCCGCAGCTTCAGTCGTAGGGTGGGGGCCTGCTGGTCGCCCAGCGAGCTGACGCTACCGCTTATCTTCGACTTGGTCGATCTTATCGGCGACGAGCCCCCGCCCTGCGCCTGCCGCGGTTCGAGGCTCAGTATGAGCCACTGGGTGTCGTTCACCCTCAGCGTCTTTTTCATAACGCACCTCGAGACGAGGTTCTTCGTCGGGTCGGCGTACGTGAGCGTGAACGTGACCGTGGATTCGTACAGTGTCGAGAGCGGTGCCGACAATACCAGCTGGTTCGGCGCAATCTTCACGTCCGACAACCCCTCGCCAATGCTCGCACCCCCGAACTTGAACGAGTTGGCGTGATCCCGATGACGTGCCGCGGGAGGTCCGGTGCTTATCTCGCTATCGTCGCGCCCACCCGCGCAATTCGGCTCGGTGTAGCTCATCGTCACGGACGTCGGGACGTCCTCGTCGTGGGGGAGGTCGTAGGTGGAGAGGATCGTCGCGATCAGTTTGCCGTTACCGGTGGGCGCGCTCATGATCGCCTTGGCCACCTTGGCGGTGGCGGTGAGCGGGTCCATGGGGGAGGAGAAGGGGGTGGAGGATGGATTGGGGGCCATGGTCGTGCGTTGCTAGTAAATATATATATGGTAAGGAGAAGCGAGCGGCAGGCGAGGCGAGGAGGCGAGCGAGGAGGCGAGCGAGGATGGAGGCGATCGAGCTGACTGAGGCGAGCGAGGCCGAGCGAGGCGAGGGCGACGTGTTATTTTCGCGGGAAGGATTTTCGGAGTTGACGGAGTGGCCAAGGAAAGAATCTCGCGCGGCTGATGGAAAAAATTGAACTATTTTAGATAGAGGGTACGTATCGTACAATATCGTATTGTACCTAGGTATGTAGAGTCACCGACGTAGATAGTACATAGGATATTGGACGCTAAGGGTGGGACCTTAACTGAAAGCGGAAAGAGGTCAACTTTTCTAAACAACGATGACGGATCCGCCGAATAATGGAGCCGGACCGAGTCGTCCGAGCAGTCCGCTGACGGCACTGGCGGAGGCGCAGGCGTTGGCGGCGGTCGTCCTGCCCGTGGACATGAGGGGCAAGCTAATTGCGTCCGTGCTCGTCGACCTCGTCGGGTCGGCGTCGTACCTGATCCCGTTCGCCGGGGAGGGATTCGACCTGGCGTGGGCGCCGATATCGATGGTCCTTGTCGGTGCGATGTACGATGGCGTCATGCCGAATCTCAAGTATTTGGCGTTGGTCGAGGAGCTCCTGCCGTTCACAGACGTTATACCCACCGCGACGTTGGGTTGGATGAGGGAGTTCGGACCGGGGATCATCGAGGCGAGGATTGGCGATCGAAGGGGGCAGCGCAAGCGCAATTGAATAAGTACGTCTCGTTGATGTAAGTATGCGTTCGTGGACAGCGAAGATTGAGTCTTGGCCGTCTATGTATTACTCCTATATTCATTGCAATGTATATAAAAATTAATGGGTTTGTTACTATCGTGCTTTCACCTTAACCTAATTTTAGACAGCATCGCCGGAGATAGCAGTTTGTAGTTGCTTATTGCACCAAGAGAAACAAAAAGACGAGAAAACATAGAATGATGAATGTGACGAAATTACGACATCGCAGCATAGTTAAACTTGGATTTTACTCCTCCTTTTTAGTACATGTGATCAACCCAAACTTAATCACGCCAGAATTGAAACCCTCGAGCATGAGCAGCATAGCGTACGCTCCGCGGATGGTACTGAATCCACTCTTCAGCAGCCCCACAACGCTCTTCAAATTCAGGCTGGATTTGATGACGGCCTTCCAAAACGGCGCGATAATGTACGACCAATCCTCCCGCTTGATATTCACCGCCCCCTCCTTTTCCAGAAGCTTCGTGTAATCGTCCACGCTGCACCATTTCGGGAGATAGTAGGCGCGGTTGATCTTCGCCAGGATCTTTTCCTCCTTCCTGGAAAGGCTCGGTTCGCCGCGCTCCAAATCGCGATGACACCACGTGACGATGATAATACGACCCCCGGGGGCGACCACGCGCATGAGCTCGTTGACGAATTTCTTCTTATCCGGCATGTGCTCGCCGGATTCCAACGACCAGACCAGATCAAATGCAGAGTCCTCGAAGGGCATGTTCAACGCATCGGCCACCTATCATCAGGGATTCAGAGGAATTATTCAATGGTGAGCGGCGTTGTATAATGTTGAGCCACTGAGATATTTGGTATTACCATTGATAAAAACCTCGTCCCATAACATTATTCCATCTCCTTACCTGAAATGAAGCCCTTTCGGACACACCCTGCTCCTTTGCCAACTCGTTTCCACGGTTAGCCTGATACGGACTCAACGTGATGCCCTGGGATATACTGCCCTCATACTTCCTAACGATGTGCCTACTGGATCCACCAATACCGCAGCCTACGTCCACCACCCTCTTCGGAGGTTTTCCCTCATCGACGCCAGCCCACTTAAGCACCTCGTCGATCAGGTCGATTTGCGCCTGGATGTGATCGGTCCTATCCTCGGGGATGTAGTACCCGTGGTGCATGTGCTCTCCCCAAACATCCTCCCACACTTTCGAGGATCGGTCGTAGAAGAATGCGATGCCATCCTTAAGATCCTTGTCCGTGCGCTCGCGCGAGAGCAACGAATCGCGCACGCGTCGGACGGCCGATCGAACGCCGAAGAGGGAGGTCCCGTCGTTCCTGGCAGAAGATTGGATGGAGTTGGCGTGGCTGAGTTTTGTGAATGACACGACTCCACGGGATCCGGTCAGAAGGACGAGGCAGAATAGATGGAGGCTCGTCGTCATTTTTCCCAATGATCAAAAGGAGGCGACAACGATAAATTGCGGAATTTGAGATTCGCTTTCGTGG
>JALLOS010000306.1:0-13867 GCA_036939435.1 Stephanodiscus minutulus
AATAAAAATGATACATATCTCAATTTAGAGTCTGTCCGTCATCCGTTTCAATAGAATACTCTACTATTGGGAGCACGTCGCAGTTGCGGTCAATCTTTAAACAGATGATTTATAATTGCGGAAAATCCCTCCTGATCTTTGTACATACGATTAATCAGGGGGAAAACCCATCCCTGAGAAAACATGAGTAATTATACGATGCTTCTCCTTGGCTACTCAGATTCATGATGAGCTTAATAAAAAAATATCCTGAGTATATATGTTTTCTGCGCCCCGTGGTGTATATTCCATTTGAACAGATATAACGGCATCGGGTGTGGGAGTCTAACAGTCTTCGCCATTGCAAAAGACCCTGTGACGATGTCATCTTGGCGATCGATTTGTCATTTATTTCCATAAATTGGAATCAACATAACCGTGTGCCAGGTCCAGTCAAAGTCGCAAAAGTGAGACGCCATTATGTCGGGAGATACACATGTAACGCGTGCAAATAATGAAAAAATGAGTCCTCCCTTGAAATTTGCTGCTTGGATATTCTCTTTTAAGTGAACGACGACTATGAATCATGACTCTACATCTTCTACTCGTGAAAATACAAAGCCGTCTGCTGCACAATCTGCCTGCGCCTCTCCTCCGGAATATTTCCGCCAAAAAAAAACGAAACGATCGATTCGTATTTTTCTCCCCGCCCTCTCCATCGGTCCTCTCCTCTCTACCCTTACCCCCTCACACACACCTTTCGTTTCTGAAGGTACATCCGTCGTCTTGCACAAACCTCACCAAACGCCTCCCAACCAGACAGCCATCCTCGCTTTCCCCACCTACTTCACTCTGCCCTGCCCCCCCCCCTCCCCGTCCGTGTCATGATCGCCCTTCTTACTCAATTGGCCCACGACGACCCGTACACCTGCGTCTCAGTGGGTCCGTGCACGTCCCTCTTCGGCGGCACCTTCCCCTCGTACTTGTACTCCCCCCCCTCCCTGTCCCTGAAGTTGACGGGATCTCCCTTGATGTCGCTGATCCCGACCATCGCCGGTCCCAATCCGGTGGACACCTCCATCAGCACCTTGGGATCGTTGAAGTGGGTCACGGCCCGGACTATCGCGGCCGCGCGCGCCTCGGGATCGGAACTCTTGAATATGCCCGAGCCGACGAATACCCCGTCCATCCCGAGCTGCATCATGAGCGCCGCGTCGGCGGGGGTCGCGACGCCGCCGGCCGCGAAGTTCACCACCGGCAGGCGCCCGGTCTCGGCCACCCGCGCGACGAGATCGTACGGCGCGCGCATCTCCTTCGCGGCGACGAAGAGCTCGTCCTTCGACATGACCGTGAGCATCCGTATCCCCCGCTGGACGGCCCGGGCGTGCCGCACGGCCTCGACGATGTTCCCGGTGCCCGCCTCCCCCTTGGTCCTGAGCATCGCCGCGCCCTCGGCGACGCGCCGGAGCGCCTCGCCGAGGTCGCGGCACCCGCACACGAACGGCACCGAGAAGGTCGTCTTGTCGATGTGATTCGCCTCGTCCGCCATCGTGAGCACCTCGCTCTCGTCGATGTAATCGACCTCGCACGCCTCGAGGATCTGCGCCTCGACGAAGTGCCCGATGCGCGCCTTGGCCATGACGGGTATGGTCACGGCGTTCTTGATCTCGAGGATCATGGACGGGTCCGACATGCGCGCGACTCCGCCGTCGCGGCGGATGTCGGCGGGGATGCGCTCGAGGGCCATGACGGCGACGGCCCCGGCGGCCTCGGCGATCTTCGCCTGCTCGACGTTCATCACGTCCATCTGTCGCGCGGCGGCGACGACGGCGTGGACGACGACGTGGACGATGGCGACACATGGTGCGATGGATGGATGGGGGGGGGGATGATGGTTCGTTTCGGCGTCGATTATCCGTTCGGTTCGTTCCGAAGGATATCGCGTGGGCGCAGGCGCAGGCGGGGGGGTGTGTGGGTGGGTGGTGCATGTCGTTGAAAAGATGAGTGAATAGGAAGGAACAAAAGGAAAGGGGGGTGTATCAGTCATCGCACACGAATCGTCGCATATATACATTGGGATGGCGTGTGCAGGCGCCCCCCGTCCGTGCCATCTAGCCCGCGCGTCCTAACTACCAACCGCTGCTAGCCGCCTACTCACGATGACGCCACCCTTGAGCATCTGCGCCAATCCCTGCTTGACCTTCGTCGTTCCGATCCTAGCGGACGAGGAGCCGTTCTCCCCGTTGCTGCTACTACTGCCGTTGGTGCCCGCCATGGTTTCGTGTTTGTTTATGTGGATCGGATTTTATTCGAAGAAATTAATGCGTTGATTGAGCGTGGGTTGTCGGGGGGGCCGGGGGGGGGGGGGCGGTTTCGTCGTCGCTGACGGGCGCTTGGTTGAACGGTGTGGATGGGAACGTGCATCAAACCGCGATCGATGTGGTTGGCCGGCGATGGGGCGGGGAGGCCAAAATCATCTGTCTGTTATTGAGTACTGAGTCCCACGCATGTGGAGGCGGCTGCAAGACCGAATCCCACCAATGTGAGTCAGCATGGACAGACCTGTCTGCATCATTAAAAAGTTGGAGCACACCCTGGATGGAGCACACCCACCACCTCCCAAGGCTCATCTCCGGCTATTTTTTGGCGGGGGGGGGGGGGAAGTTCCACAACAAGAATTTCTGCAACCATTCAACTAGCATTAATTTGCGAAATCATGCCTCGCGAATATGGAAATGTTCCCATCGCTCGAGAAATCTCGGACGCTTTGCGAGCTAAAATCGCTTGCGCTTGCGGCAACTTGGGACCTCCTAACACCCTGACGAAGGGGTGTGTGTGCTGCCAAAATAGCTCGCAAATCCTTGCGATGTCTCAAAGTTCAGATGCCCTTTTGGACCACATTGCTGACTACCTGTGATTCATCTCAAACGCACAATCGTTCTGGTTTACGCACAAAACGAGCTACGACCATGGCTGCCACCTAGTAGAGTAGCCAGTCAATTCCATTCGGAGCCAAACGACTACGAGGTGCTCCTGCATTATAGCCAATTTGGCTTCGCAACAAAGCGGACGGCTTGGAGAAAGTTCCTTCGAATTCGACCAAAAGAAGATGTAAATTGATGCCTACATTAACACGACACCGCGACACCGCCTTCGCAAGAACTCAAACGAAGGAAGTTATACGTCGTTAGGATTGGGAATAAAACCAAGCGATCGCACACCAAAATTAAGGAGCAGATGGGCCATTAATTATGACCCCCCCACAATTGAACGGAATCGGAATAAAAACACAATCATTTCGAAGAACAGCGGAGCCATTCAAATGAAATTATATTGTTCAAAATGATACGGAGGGCAAGGATTCAATTACTGTTCCTGAAAATGTTGCAGTGGACAAGGATTCAATTGGTGTTTTTGTTGGTCCACAATTGTCTGCTAGGGGCTGCCTGCCAACGCCCGACTCAATCCGGCGTTGTATCAATGACAATGACGTTGGCAACGTTGGCAACATTTGCGACGATGGCAACGATGGCAACGATGGCGCTGATGGCTATGGTGATAGCAGCCAGCAATGGTGATGATGGCAAAGATGGTGACGATGGCAACTTTGCTGGCAATGTCGGCATATGTGTCTGTCGGCTACACCCCCCAAAGGACAGACATTTGTGTCTGTCGCCGACATGTTGACAATGTTGGCCCAACACGTCGGCGACATTCTGTTATATTGGCCAATTTTTCGGCTGTCGGCGTCGTGTCGGTGAGACCTGTAACCGACACACACCCTTGAAGGCACGTAGGAATCAGTACTCATGAGGTGAATGTTTACCGCCTAGTTTTTGTCCTCTTGATTCTTCATCGACTCACAGAAGACTATTTTTCGTCCTCTCGATTTTTTCATTGTCTCACAGAAGACTATTTGTTACAGGTTCGCACTACGCAAACAGATGTTTGGGGGGTATATTGATGGGTCTCACAGAAGACTATTTTTCGTCCTCTCGATTTTCCCTTGTCTCACAGAAGACTATTTGTTACAGGTTCGCAATATGCAAACATATGTTTGGGGGGTATATTGATGACAATGTCAGCGACGAGACAACAACAATGACGAGCGCGACTTTGGACCTTGGAAAGGAGGTGACGAACTCCGACATTATTGATCTTTAACTTTAACCTAAATAAGTATTACTTTATGTTCATTTTTTTAAATATATCATTGGATAGGGTTGAATGTCAGCAATCCCTGACACAAAAATACTATGTTGGGATCAGTTTTGTGTCGCCACGACAAGAAGATGTTGGCCAAAAGTGCCGACATTTGGCTGTCGGGGGCGCGCCAACAAACCCAGCCAAGGATGGCAAAGGCAAAGATGGCGACAATGGCAATGATGGCGATGGCTGCGGCGGTGGCGGAGGTAGTGGTGCCAAGGGTGGTGATGGCTGCAGCAATGCACTTGGCCACCTACCAATGGTGAGTGATGTGACTATTGTGATGACAACTTTCCTGACATTACCAGTGACTTGACGCGTCAAGTCATAGGACGTCTGCGAGGGGCCGCCCACCAACGTGACGCGTCAAGTCATAGGACGTCTGCGAGGGGCCGCCCACCAACGACCGATTCGATCCAGAGTCGAATCGATGACGACAACGTTGGGCGCAGATTGCGTTGGTCTTTGACGCCAGTGGCAACTGCGTCAGCAACTCATCGCGGTTGGTTGGGAGGTGAACGCTAGGCAGAGCGCCGAGGGGATATACACTACAATCAACTAATGGTGAGAATGGGACGAGTAGAAAAGCGCCAGAGGCGGCTTTCAAAATGACAACCACAGACGACACAGTTACGGCGACCAATCGGCATGACGGCAGCCGATGACGTAGATTGTGTACTCAGGCATCACAGAAGATAGTGACATAGAAGAGAGGCGACAATCAATCGCAACAGAGAAGAGATACGACAATCGACTGACGAGGGACGAAGGCCAACGACGTTAGATGCGGCGGAGGAGAGAGGAATAAGGCAAACGGCCATCCCAGCTACGGCAACGGCAACGGCAATGGCGATGGCAACAGACGGCAAGCATTGGCTGGCTGGTGGTGTCGCATCAGGTGGCGGCGGAAATGGGATTTTGCTGTGGAGAATACTCGGTGATGGGAGAATATAATTTTAGCGAATATTAAGTTTTTTTTTGCGATCAATGTACTCGGAGATGAGTCGCCTTTTGGGGGTGGCGGCTCTTCTTTCCCGCCAGAAAGTACACACCAGTTGACAGTGCACGTTCCGCCGCCCCCCGCCGGCCCCGCCCTATGCCGCACCGGCCGCCACCACCACCGTCCCCCGCCGTCGCCCCCCCCCTCCCACCCGAGAGATGTCCGCCAAAATGATGCTCGCTGCAGTAGTCGCGGCGGCGTGTTTATCTCGCCGCGTCCTCCCGGTCGTCGGTGCCTTTTCGGGCGTTTCCGTCAACGAGTGTCGGAAGGACGGTGGTGGGGGTCGCCCTCGCCCCCGTCGGATGCGCCCGCGTCGTCGTTCTTCGTCGTCGAGCTCCGACGAACCATCATCATCTCCGCCGGGGACACTCGTCGTTGTTCCGACCGGGGAATCGTATTCCACCATGACTCTTCTCGAGCACGTGCGCCACCTGCACGCTGCTCCGAATGTTCGAGGTGGCGATGTCGGCGATGGAATAATCGAGGGCGCGATTGATTTTTTCGTCAACGTCCTCGGATTCGCTTTGGATCCGAGAAGTGCGGTCAATATGAAGGAGGGATCAGGTAAATACGACCGATATCAAATAATGAGATGCAGAGCTTCTCAATCGTGGGGAAGTTTGGTATGACTCATTTTTGTCGAATCCTTTTGAATATGTTCGTTTCGCGCATATTTCGTCGTCTCATTTCCGATAGGAGATGTATTTGTCAATTGCGGCATATCACAATTGCACATAAGTGATGTAACTCTTCTTTGCCAACAGATGGAGAAATCGCAACAAGGAATGAGACTGAACGACGACTCGGGAAATTGTTTTTTGGAATACGAATTGGGCTTGAGTTACGATGATCTCGCTCCGTTGAAAGAGAGGCTTTCCCGCAGCGGCCAACGGTCGTACGGAATAACAGACGAGGGAGGCGATGGCGAAACCATACGAATCGTGGATACATGCGGCAGAATCCTTGTGGCCAGGGAATCAAGAAGCGAGACCAATGGCGGCACGGACGACGAGCCCACCATCTCTTCTCTATGTCAGCGGTCGTTCATATGCACCAACGAGGAAGATATTTCCCAATATGGTGCGGACGTCTTGGCGCGATATGGCAATTCTTGCCAGACACCCTGTCGAGGAATCGATTACATCGAATTTTTCGTTCCAGTGCTCGGTGACGATGATAGAAATACCGTGGAGAAAATTGCGACATTCTACGAGTACTTCTTCGATGCGCCCACGACCGTGGCACGCGATGGAACGTCTCGGATCGCGATCGTGGGTTTCGGGAAGATTGGCAACGATGGCAGGGCCGAGCAATCTTTGCTGTTCCGAGAATGGGTGAGCAACGACGACGACGATGCCCATCTCGGCACGACCGGCCATTGCATGGCGATTTACGTCGGTGCGAACGATGAGGATTTCGAGGTGGCCGCTGCCAATTGCGCGGAAGGGGACCTGTTCCGGACGAACTCTAATATCGAGGACCGTGTCCTAGATGTCGAATCCGCGATGAAAATGAAACAGTTCCGTTTCAGAGACATAATCGATATCGAGACCGGGGAAGTCTTGTACGTCCTGGAGCACGAAATACGCTCCACGAGCCATCACCTCTTTCCGAGAACACAGCATGCACGGCACGTGGCGGTTGGCTAATACATTGCCATCATATAAATAATAAATAAATAACTATCATGCTGTTACACGATTAAGATCATTTGAACAATGGAGGAACACGGATCCCTCCCCTCTCTCATTTGATCTTGATGTCGAACAGACAGCTCGCCATGGTCTTGTGATCGGCCGGGAAATCACAACCGACGACGGCGCCACTCAGTCCCAGGCACGCCAGCGCCCCCCAAGACGGTTTGTGGGGGGGGAAGCAGCTACCAAGAGAACGACAGAACGGTGCATCAAATATTTTGCATTCAATATGAACCAGGCCTTGGGGGGGGGGGGCACAGTGGTGACGATGGGCAACGGCATTGAAGGCAATTATGGATACAACCTGATGGGATTCCAAATAGCATTTTTTGATAGTTTGCACGTTGCTAAGGAAATATGCCATGTAAATGCCAGTGACAACTTTGCCACCTTCACACTTATTGTATTTTCTCTTCTTCCTCCACTGACTACAATTGCACGTGAACTTGCTAGTCATTCCATCAACCCCATGACCAACGAACAAGCAATTTCTAAGTCCTTCCTCTGACTTCTACCTTGTCTGCATTGTTGTCTCCTTGCTGAGCAATGGTGGCGAGAATGTATAAAATGTTTCCAAGACATAACTTACGGGAACCTCATGCTGTGATTCGAAACCTCCAATAAGTGTGCTAAAAGAAGAGGGAGGGTGTCAGGGATTCATATTGACCCATTCGAGATCTAATTCAACCTCCTTGGTGATGTTGTGGTGGGAATTGAGAACTCACTTGCTTGTGTCACACAACACCGTCAAAAGATTTGTTAGTTCTGTGGTGGGCAATCCATAGCCCCAAGAAGCAAAGTTCTATCAGTATTTATCATTTATATATGCTCTTTGTAGTATACATTGGCATATAAAACGTGCACACCTTGGGATGCTTTCAACAGCTCCTCTTCATTCCCAATTGACTTTGCAACAGCAATGCTGAACTTGGCATTGTCAACACCCACAGCATTGCCACTTGCTTCTCTCAATTCCAGTTCTTTCTCAACATGAACAACAGCTTCCTTCACACTCTCTGTTGATGCCCCTTCAGCAGCAATGCAACCGAGGTTGTTATATGCTTGGGCTTTCATGCACAAGTTTCTTGCCAGTAACCTTGGATTGTCTCCTTTCACCTGACCAATCAAGGATAGAATTTTGTGTGCAACATTGCTAGCCTCACTATTTATTGCGGAATGAATCCCGACCATGGGTAGGGAATCCAACTTCGCATTAAGTGCTTTGACTTGCTTCAATTGATTGTCTGAATACTGCCCGTGGACAAACAACACAAACTCAGTTGAAATGCAACTGCAAGCTGGTTCTGGTAGGATTTGAAGCACAGATGGAACAGACCCTCCATGGCTTTCTGAATTCATCCCAATCACTAGCATCCCATATCATACTCTGGCTTGCTGCATTCCCAACAAGGCAGGATAAGTGGACGAACCATGTATCCAGGCCTTTGACGCGTACAGTCAGGTTGTAAAGGCATGCCATCTTCACCAGGTCCTGCCCAGCAAAATAGCACGTAGCTTGCCCGCCACAGGGAGGTAGCGACAAGGCATCCGTATGATTCATGTCATGTGTTGATTCCAACCATATGGGTTTCCTCTCCAGTCCTCATCAAATCAATGTTTTCTCTCTCTTCACCTCACCTAGTGTTTATCTCCTTTTCTCGGTACACAAAAATGTGTGCCGGTACAACACGACACTAAAGTGACCAGTACAACGAATGAGATGGCCATCCGGACCCGATGCTAATAAAACTAGACCCCGGGTTTGTTTTTGCATGTCAAACAATAATCTAATACTTGATAGTTATGGAGATAAACATCATTCAAGTTGGACAAAAAATAGGACAACTTTACGCAAATAATGCGTTCCGGAACAACAAAAAGGAGATAAACACTCTACTCTAGATAGTAGATACAATAGCAACAAATAATAGCCATTAAACATGCACACCAACAGTCCACCGTTTACCCCCAAAATCGGAAATCGTGAAGAATGTAGAAGCATCAATGCCTTCAGGCCAAGATTACTTTACAGCACCATAGTAAGCACGATAATTGGGGTGTCTGCTGTGTTTACTCATGCATTTCCACTGCTAACAAAAAATTATTTCAATAACTATTCGCCAAGTTTGCATGGAGCGCATTGACCTGCGGCACTGCCCAGCTGTTGGAACAATTGTCACCCAGATTTTCAGAGAGTGTCATTGGATTCACTTTCTTATTGCAGCACGCAATCGTTGCGTGTATAGCTGGATTTGGGGGATCGTTAGCTGATGCTCAAGAGAGAAAATATTGTTCCTGGGGTTGGGGGAGATTGAAGGTATTGGTTTTGGCTATGTCCCTGGGAACCTTGGCTTTTTTTGGACATTGCTTGCCGGGATGCGTGAGTGGCATCTTTCCAAATAACAACAGCGCATTGTTACTTGCGTGGCATATAATCATGAGGTTGATCTACGCCGTTTCATTTGGAGTTATGGCACCATGTTTGGATGGGCTTTCTCTTGCGCACTTGGATTGCATGAAGGGAGCATCGACAAGTGATTTTGGAAAGGAGAGAATTTACGGAGCACTCTGGTGGAGCGTGGGATCCTTAGCTTCTAGGACAGGAATAGATTGGTATGGATTCGATGTCATGTACGCATTACTCGGTGTAAGCATCTTGGCTTTTTACATATCGATGGTTTTATACCTTTGGGGATTGAATAGAGACACAACTGGTGATTTTAAGCCTGATGGGTTGACGGATGTGAGACGACTAAGAAACAGCAACGGGCAGCAACATAAGTCCAATGCCACTTCTGAGAATGACGTCGTCTTATCGAACTCAAGCCTGCTGCGCATGGTGGTCAAACCAAGATATGGCAGAGCTTTCCTTTTCGGCATTTTTCTGTTAGCAATGGGTCTATCTGTTGATAACTCCGCTTCCATATTTTTTGATGGTCTTGGTGCAAGTAGCACTTGGATGGAGATTCCAGTTTATTATGTGGCGCCTTTTATATTGAAACGCTATGGCCCCAGTCGACTCTTGATCACTGTAGGAGTTGCATATGTCATATGTGTCGTTGGATATACTTTGGTTGCGGACGAAATGGTTTTCGTTCTAATTTTAGAAACTCTGCATGCTATATTCTGTGCGGGATTCAATGTTGGCAGCGTAGAGTTTATAGCCGGGATGATACCAGAGGGGCACGAGTCCGCTGGGCAAGGCATCCTCATTGCTGTGACTTATTTTGGAATAGTTGCAAGATTAATATTTGCCAGGTGGATACAGCAATCGACTCTGATGGTCATGACGGGTTCTATCGGATGTGCAGTGCTACTGACAGCAGAGCTTTTCTACGAAAAAGAGCGCCCACGAACCAAAAACGAGCGAATTGACGCTTTCGAGGAAAAAGAATCTGATGAAAGTTGCGGCCTCATTAAGTCGGATTCATTGGCTTCCTCTGGATCTGACTTTGCTGATGGGCTAACTGAGGGATACATGAAGAAGCTGAAATACGACTCTCTGCAGAAATATGTCAAAGACTGGTGAATTCAAATTTAATCATTCTAAGCCATCGTAAGGCCCAAGGCCTGATATGTTGATTAAGAGATCGTTGGCACCACCACCTTCTTCATCGAATAGCCAGCTAGCAAAGTCAAAAAATTTATAAGCAACAGCAAAGTGGCCAGGTGTCTGTCCTTGCTTACTCTGATGGTTTGGGTTCTTCCCGATTCTGATGTTTCCCGTTTGAGCAGCGATGTGCATCAGTGTGTTGCCATGCTCATCTACTCGATTCAGGTTGAAGGGCTCGCGATCATACTGATCAGTATATGCCGTGCCGATCTCCTCGATAAATTGAATCCGTATATGCTTTGTATGAAACGGATAGTCTGATATGTGCTCTAATGCTTCCCGTACGCTCTCGTGTTTTTGATGGCGCACCCAAGCTCTAAGTTGTTCAAAATTGCAAAGCGGAATTGCAGGCTTTGAAAAAAGGAGATTAGATACATGTCATGGGAGGGACAATCTAATTGTTTCTCAGTACAGATATCTTACCTTTTTAGGCATTGTCGGCGTCAACATGTCTAGCATTGAGTTCGACTTGGCTGGTGATTCCGAAAGGGGTTCTTGGTTTCTGTCTTGATTTGAGTAGGGGTAATACCCATCATTTCTTGTATCGATAATTTTACTGCCATCGTGCATGGTGGAGATTGGTGAAGTTGCGTCTACACTTTTGCCACTACCAATGAAATTCTGTGGCTGGATATTCGCACGAGCCATTGTTGGCGGTTGAGCAGCCTGGGCTTCTGTGTAGTTCTTCAAGCACCGAATGCTAAAGAGAATTTTCTTGCGGTGAAGCCTGTGCTCTACACCCAACGTGTTCCTCAGGTCGTCGTCGGTCAATTCGCACAAAAAAGACCCGTCCACAGCCCCCTCCTTGAATGAAGACTGGTACTGCGACAGACTGATAGAGGTAAGCCATCTTGAAACATCATTGACACTCCAGGTTTCCACTCTTACGGCTGCATTGCTATTGGGCACGGTAGTATTGGCAGCAGTGTTGGTGCTTTGTGTGCCTCCAGCAGCCGCACTTAAGGTGTCACTCGCAGCAACTCGTTGCATGGCTCGCATCATATTTAGCGTACTAAAGTAAGTCAGGCTCATGCTCATAAATCCAAATTTCAACATCGTTTCAGTAGAGTCGATCAGTTGAGAAGCCTGCATCTTATCCTTCTCCGAAGGCCCAGAACAGTAGGGATTCTGTTGTTGCAAATTTGAAGCGGGCGGCACAGTAGGACGTTGACCAGTGTTGCTCTGGATGGATGTGGGTTGATAGGAGTGGCATGGCACTGCATCGGACGCAACGCTTTCAATTCTTTGCTCCTGCTTCTTGCGAATGCTCTCTAGGGCTGCATCTTGAGCGTCTAGCAAAACAGCTAGCTTTCCTTCAAGATTTTTCAACTGCCCAAACTTTTGTTGCCGATCCCTCAATAGTTGCTCAAATGTCTTCTCTAACTTTTCAAGCTTTTCTTTTCGATCTGATATCTTCACTAGCGTCTCGCTAAACTCTTCATCCATTCGTCTCTTCTCTTCTCTCACGGTATTCTCTTTTGGACTCGCAAGAACCCCTAATGACTGCCTTTCAACCTTGCTAAGGTGATGCATTTTCTTCTCCAAGTCTGAAACAGTGCGTTCGAAATTGCTTATCTCTGTGAGTGTCTTTATCCTGATTGAGAAGAGAAAGTTCAGACTGCAATTTTGTGGCATGAAGTTTATGCTCCGCCAACATTTGGCGGCCTAGTTCGATTCCACTATTGTGACTGCGGCTGAAAATGTATTTATCCCTCTCCAGTGCAGCCTTTCGCCGTCCAAGATGTCCTCGATAAAATTTTTGAATCGTTGTGGATGCGTCTCTCCGTCGTCGGTGAAACTTCTTCACGATTATTGCCGCCTGCATTCTCCACAAGCTTTCTATTTTGGTTGCGGAATATTCTCTCTTTTTCAAGATTGCTCGAAATCGACGCCGAGATAAAATGCCGCGCATCATTCGAGCCAAATTAATTTGAGCCTTCCGCTCCATACGCTTCTGATAAGAAATACACCGTCCACTGTGCCCACGAATAGCACGCTAAACCAACATAGCTGCCCACAATTCCCTCTTTTTTTGTTGATAAATTCTGCGACCAAATATCCCCCGTGTATAGCTTTGGATCACAGTAGCAGCCTTTTGCTTCTTTAAACGGAGCATCATGGTCTTTGCCATGAAACACCGGAGCGCACATTGGATAATTCGAGCGGATCGATCCAGTTCCGCCGATCGCTTTTTATGTCGTTTTATCCGCCATGCCATGTACTCCTTGACTTCAGGGTAATCATTTGGGTCAAATTCCTTATTTTCTTCCAACGATTTTGGATTCTTCTCTTTCTGCACAATGCCATTGTTTGTTGGACATTTATTCTGATTTGCCACTATTTCATCATGGTATTTGTCCCATGAAGTTTGTCCTTCCCTGCCTTCCTGGACGACTTTATCAATGAAGTTATCCTCGACCTGCTTTGCCGGCTGTTTAGTATTCTTCCCCTCGTTCGCATCGTCGTCCATACGGATGACAAGCTCCTGAAAAGTTAAGTCTTCTGTAGGGTTTTGCTGCATACGAATCTTATCATGAAAGCCGGTGAGAATTTGCTCCACGAGCAAGGACAAATGGTATTTCTTTTCTTGAAATAATTCGTGACCCCCTTTTATCATGGCAATGGCAGTCCTATTTCCTCCTCGAAGAGCTTGGGGAATTGACGGACAGCTCCGCCTGCCAGTAAGAAATTCGGATGAGTGAATGGCACGGACGAGAGTGTCATTTTCTCCGTGAATTGAAATGATCGGTGACCCAATGTCCTTCAACAATGGTCTAGTATCGACATGGTTGAGCACACCTTGACATAAGCGTTTCCTCCCATTTAGCGTAATTGGATTGTGAACGGCAGTATACACATTCAGGGCAAGTGAAGAAGTGGTCTTGCTCAGGTAGCTAGGAGAGAATAGAAATCTTGCATAAAAGTATACCGGGAGGTCTGGACGGCTTTCAGGAGAGCATGCAAATACATTCCTGCAATCATGGAAGACAGACGCATAATGAGAGTCCACGTGGGATAGCCCATTGACTAGAATAATCCCTTTCAGATTCGTCGATTGCTGGGTTGCAGCAAAGTATGTCGCTATAGCCGCGCCGCTTCCATGGGCCAAGATGAAAAAACGCTGGTCCAAGCTGAATTTACCATGTTCATTGTCCTTCAAATGATCCAATAACTTTGCCAAACAGTCGGCATGATACTTGTTGTTCAGGTTGGAATCTTCTGAAAACGAAGTGAAAGCTTGTCCGGGATAGTTCCACAGAAGAATTTTCATTCCAGCATATCTAGACACCATGGGCAGGAAAAATATCTTGAATCGTTCGTATGTATCGAAGACGTTGAAGACAATAAGATTGCACCACGGAGTCTGTTCGA
>JALLOS010000307.1:0-13887 GCA_036939435.1 Stephanodiscus minutulus
CCTCCCCTTTTGAGCCCCAGTGACTCACTATCAAGTTCAAGTCCATGTGTGCAAGTTCCAAGGAAGCTCAAGACTTTCATGTTTTTCACTGGTGCCTCATCTGCTACTCTTCTGTCAATTTGAGCCACACTTCAGGTGAGCCGATATCGGCAGTGCCGTACAATTGCCGGTCAAGGGTGGATTCCATCCAAGCAGATTTGAAAGGTGCTGATCTAGACTTCCTTGGTGGCAAGGCCGTCAAAGTGAGGATGGTATGACCTTCATTTCCCTTGCAGCAAGCCCCTAACTTCATAAGATCAGATAGTAAGGGAGGAGATGCAAGGTGCCAATGCACCTCACATGTAGTTTCGTTTGTCAATAGGAGTAGATCCATATCTGTTGAAGGCAAGAGTAGATCCATATCCATATTTGTGGAAGACAATCTGTGTCATAAAGAATCAATGGAGCATTTACTAAGGACAAATCTGCTGCAATGGACACCATTCGTGTTGATGAAGGGGGCAATAAAAAAGTCACAGATTTTGAACAAATATTACTGTTGCACTGCTGGTGGAGTACGGAAGACTCTTGAGGTTGAAGAAGAATAGATTTTGTCAACAGTATGATCATCACGCGGTGCCACAATTATAAATCGTCAACATGCTGCCATTAGAGATTTGGAAGTGTCACTAATTCTACCACAGTGCTGGTGAAGCCGTGGGGCACCATTCGATGATATTAGGAGTTACTAGTAATTAATTATAATTTCTTATAACTGACATGTCTTATGTCTTTTGAGTGTCGCCAATGTATCTCATTAAAAGAATCTACTTTTCCCTCCTCCCCACAATTTGATCAACTGAGCATGTTGTGAATGCACCAACTCTACTCATGTATGGCCAATTTGAATGAAGTGCTATTTCCCCACCACTGCACCATAATGTTTTTACTGCCAGGAGTGCTCCTGCATGGATAGAAGTGGATTATGGGTCGCTCTAGACGCACGTGACGGCCCAGAAAAAGGAGTCCAACAACACATCAACGTCAACCAGAGCAGTTGATTCTTATTCGTACATCAACTAACTCTCTCTCGGAGTGCAATGCTTTGACAATAATGTCCATGCAATATTTGCGCCCTTTTTCGTTGTTTTTCGCTTCACTTAATCACACCTCATCGGCAACAGTGAAAAAATCAAGCGCACACAAAAATGCCGCTTGCCTTCATATCGCACACGAGGGGCATTTCCACGGTTGATTAGAAATAACAATGGGGCAAACCGACGCAGCCCTATGTACATACAAGGCGAGACGCGACATTCTCTCATTCTTTCTTCCTCTCCCTCGTCCTCCAGTCCACATCGGGAGTCATGTCGTGCAATTCATCCAACTGATCACTCAACTCATTGAGCAATTCCAGGAATTGATCCAAGTTCTCCCGTGCCTCCGAGTTGGTATTTCCCCTCAAATTGTATATCTCCTCACTCTCTTCGAAGAGATGTATGAGGTAATCGATTTTATCCAATTGGGTCAATTCGTCGAATAGAATGGAGCGCTTTTCCTGGTAGGCGCGGACGAATCTGAATAGGTGCACGATCCCGATGATCCCAAGTATGGTGATCATGATGGAGCTGACGAACATCATTTTCAACGCGGTGTCATCTAGCGCGGGTAAGGCTTCTTCCGATATCCCCCCCGCTCCTGTCATGATGTCGATCCGTCGGGCGACGGCATTATTGGAACCTGAGTGTGTTGGTGGGGTGACTGACAGACGATTTCCTCTCTCCTCCTATTAAACAACAAAACACACAACGTCAGCATGAACGCGGCAATAAGGACCCTCGCCAGGGGAGTGGCCGCGACCCGCAAGGCCTCCCGCTCCTTCTCCGCCGCGACGCAGACCACGACCGGCCTCCCCGACAGCATCACCCGCGTGGGCGGCCCGGAGGCATTCCCCAACGAGTATCCCGGCCAGAACTACGTCTTCAACTGGTGCCTCAACGCCGACGGCGTCACCCCCCTTAAGAAATCGGCGTTCCGCATAACCAAGCCTCTCGACCTGAAGGTCGCGGGTCTGACTTTGCCCAAGACCTCGCCCCTGAAGGTCGACGCCGGGAGCGAGCGGAAGAAGGTCCCCGAGGCCGGGTCGGACGCCCTCGACTTCGACGCCTTCGACGAGTCGCTCCAGTCGACCAAGGACGCGCTCAGCCTCAGCGACTCCCTCTACTGCCCCGAGGGATACGCCCCCGGCACACGGACGGGGGTGCGCGTCATCTCCAACTCGGGCGCGATCGCCCCCGATCTCGTGGCGTATTTGGACCGCGCTCCCAAGAAGGATCCGAAGGGTCAGTCCGTGACGTGCTACGTCCTGTCGGGCGCCGCGGAATTCTCGGGTTACGCCATCGAGGAGATGGAGGAGAAGATGGCGGACGGATCGAGGATGGCGGTTTCGGTGGCCACGGTCGTGGTCGCCGGCGAGAAGCCGTCGCTGAGGCGCGTCGTGGCCGGGATCGAACTTAGCGTTGAGGGCCTCGAGGCCGACGCGAGGGAGAGGGCGGAGAAGAAGGCCGCCGAGGAGGAGAAGAAGGCGGTTTGAGAGACGGGATTTGTCAACTGAAAATCGGTTGGATTAATTTTGTGGAGAGCTTGCGTTCGGTAGAAGTCCAATGAGTGTACATTAAAATGGAAGGGGGGGAAGTGGATGTAGTAAGGAAAATACAGATCAATGATAAAAATAGATTGATCAATGATCCCTGCCGCGTGAATATTCTTCAGATCAAAGAAAGTAAGTAAGTGAAAAAACATTGTAACCCCTCACCATCATCAATGATGATTTGCTGTTGCCCCCTAACATGAAACACTTCCCATCGACAAAAAATTATTTTGATGCGAGTCCAAGAAGAACCTGGGTGAAGAATATTTCATGTCTTGTCACTTGACATGAGTTACCATGAGGAAAAATTCCGCATGAAACGAAACTATTAAATCATGACTGTAAAGTTGTGTTCAGCCCTCGTCAGACCCTTGCTTTTAAATTATATCGTAATGGATATTTACATAAGTAAGGGTTTGAGATAACACTATGGAGACAGGCATTCCAACCAGGAGACTAAACCAATCTGAAACCAGAGTCAATATCATTCCACCCTTTCGATGCCAAGAAAGAATCTACAGAGGAGCTCTGTCCATCTATTTGTTGTTGTTTATTTTTCACTCCACCCCAAAGGCGAAATCCGGAGTCAATCTTGTTCCAGCCCTTCTTCACGAATAGCGGGTCTTCCGGTTGTTCGCTCATGAGACCAAAGGAAAATTCGTCATTCTTCCAGACTTCACTGGTGCATCCGACTAAAAATCCGCGCACGACCTTCTTCCTTTTTTCGTACAGACCATTTTCCCACTTGAGGCGTGCACCGTCTTGTAGGACCGTGAGGGTGAATTTAACGTCATCGTCTTCGAATCCAATTGAGCCACCACTGATCATTGCCGTGAGAATGCTACAACGAGGGCAAGAGATCAATTTAGATTGAGCAATAAGACAAAGTGCATCATCGGAGACGTGAATCAAAAATCAAACATAACATATACAGAACAAACTCACGTATCGACGAGTATTGTATCGGGATAAATCCACCACCTTTGCTTCATTTCGCTGTACAAAGAGGTGGCACGTTTCGTCGCCGCCCTGCTCTTTAACTGAAGCAGTGCTGAAATCAAGGTCGTGTACGTCACCACATCTGGCTTGATCGATTTATGGGGGTTTTCTCCCCCCAAATAACCTAGCGTATTGGCGTTTGATTCCTGTGCGTTCGATTGATCCAAGCAAGCATGTTTCTTAAAAAGATCGAGTGCCAGTTTGAGTTGATCACTTCGACAGCAAGCATCAAGCAGGGCATTGAGTGCAACAACATCGGGAGTCGCCATTTGAGTGAATGACTCAATGGCAGACTCTAAGTCGTTCGCCCGACCATAAGATTGAATCAAAGCAGTGGCGATTTTGTTGTTGGATAATGCTATTCCACCGCTGACATGATGTCTCAAATTCTGGTCGTAGTTCCCATTTTGTCTTACCCTCGATTGAAGTTCTAGATGCTCTACAAGCTCCCTTGCCTCCTTACACCTCGGAGGATTGCACCTGCCAAGACCATCCACTACCAATGCAGCCGTCACCACATTTGGATGAATTTTCGAGCCCAGCATTTCTTGGAGTAATGCCAACACCTCAACCATGTTTGCGGCATGGGACGACTGCCCCGTGGTTTCCGCATTGGGGTTTCGGATATCTGACAGCAAACCAGAGATGAAGGCATTGTATGTTGGTGTCAAGTCCATTTTCCTCCCCCCGTTCGATGGAAAACTAGCGGCGTAATCGATCATTTTCCTTGCCTGTCGAACTTTATTATTACGCGCCAGTGCACCCACCATGCAGGTGTATGTGTATTCGTTTGGAGTGACACCCCGTTTTTGCATTAGCTGCATGACTCGTAGCGAATTTTCCAGCTGACCATCCTTGGCATATCCGTCGAGTAATTCCGTGTAGGCTTCCACGTTGGGGTGGTCCGCCCTGTTAGGAGAAAATTCGGTTACTGTATGGTTTGAAAGTATATCTTCAGCCAAGTCATACTCATTTGCCGTCACGGCTGCTTTCACCAGGGTGTTGGTAGTAATTTCATCCCACAAACCGTTCGACTGCACCACCCTCGACAGTCTCATTGCCCCGCCTATGTCTCCCACTCCCGCCATGCCCTTTAACAAGGTGTTGTAAGTTCGAGTGTTTGGTGGGAGGAGTGGCCAAAATGACTCTTCTGCCTCAGGAGACAACTCCTTCGCATTGGTTGCAGTCATGGAACGAACAACAACCTGCGCCTTGTCAATAAGCCCACAATTCACGTAGGCATCTACGACAGTGTTTACCATGACGATGTCGGGGATGATTCCATTGCGCTGAGCATTAAGTATGCTCATTTCAACATTCTTCATATCCCCCAATCGGCCGTATGCCTTCAACAATATCGAGTATGCCACAGGTGAAAGTGGGGGTGCATGCGCCGTCCGTTCTTGGAGCGCCATGACGCGATGCGCTGCATGCATGAAACGATTCTGCGGATTTGATGCGTAGGCGTGAAGAACCATGTTAAAATCACGTTCGTCCAATGATGGTTGCAGCAGCAGCTGCTGCTGCTGCTGCCCGGGCATTCTTTTTTTTAATGTGCGTATCCCCTTTCCCATGATCAAACGCTGCAGGACGCGAAAGGCAGCGTTGGATGGAGTGATCCACTGCGTTTCATCTCTGGGTGACAATGCCCTGACATGTCGCGTCAATGGCGAAAATCGAGAAGAGTTCATCTCCTTGGAAGTCAGGGCGCGCAATGCTCGCACCCAAGTTCCTTTTGGAATGTTATCGTAAGGTCGTTGGAGTAAAATGAGTTTCATGCTGCTTTCTCCACTGATAGTAGAATTGTCATTGCTCAAATTGATGTAGAAATCTCCGGCATGAAGCTGCAATTGCAACGCCTCAACTCCTAAATTTACCCAACTCAATTGACAAGGTGTAGAAAATGCAGCGTTTGTGACAAGACGAAACGCCTCGTCGATAGCGGCACTTGCCTTAAATTTCAGCTGCGAAGATGGATACTTAGCGGTGCACCATTCCGTGTAGAGAGACATCATGTCCTTTAGAATTCCGATAGGTCGTGGCGAGATGAAATCATTTTCGTTCGAATATTCATTGGCAAGGAATTGGGCCAAGAGAACGAGACGTTGCTTCAATTCATTCATAATCGGAGGTTCCAGCGAGTAGTTTTGTTTCGTATCCAGTGGGACAGAAACAGATGGCTGATTCGGCTGATTTAACGCCCACAATAGCGAAGAAGTATACCGCGACGACGAATATTTTCTACGTGCAGTTGGATGATACTTCAATAAATGTGAAGACAGAGTCGGCTGACGCGGTAACAGTCCATGCTGCGAGTTTGACGGCGGACTCCACCCAAAGACGACGCAGAACAACGAAATGCTAATCATCAGGATCATGGGCTTTGATGTCCTATTTCCTACGATGTTCCCGCAGAGAGTCCGACATCTTCCTGGCGTAACTGTTGGTGTTGCTGCGTTCCAATTGTCATCGTTTCCCAAGTCAGCGGCAACATGCCGTCGGCGACGTCGACGCCGGCAGTCCATCCGTGCTCCAATGTTGACCTCCAATAATACGAATTATAGTCAGTTGCGTTGATGCGGGTGCGGGCATTATTTTTGAGGAACATTGACCACTCTATTGATGGATGAGTTGGCCGAGCTTGCAGTGGCGGACGTGACGTCACAAAAAGCGAAAGATGACATACATACTAGGTAATGCGATATTGGTGAAAATAGTTATGGGAATTAATTAGTATTTAAAAATAATTTTTGGTCGCCACCAACTTACGACTACGCTACGCTTAGGCAAAGTGTGGCAGGTAATTTGACGTTTCGGGGTATTGTTTTTTGCAATTTAAGTACCCTTAAAACTGTTATTTCAAATTTCGTCACCACGCGGTAAATTGTTTCCCCATATTCTTCCCCATGTAAATATGACCACCCCAACGATGTTCCCGTGGGACAAAAACTGTAGGCCACGAAAAAAACACGTATTCAAAAATGTATTAATTCCTTTCTAGCACACATGTTATCTCACGATCGCTGGTTATGGGATTTTTGGCGGGGGCGCTTACGGGTCCCTACCCCACGCTGGAATTTGATGGTGCCTGCGGACTGGGGGTGGGGGAGTCTAACAATTTGCTTGCCCCCTTTATCTGGACTCTGGACTTGTCTTCCCAATTGTTGCAACAAAGGCGGCCACAGCATGGGACCATAGAAGGTCCCGGTGCCATGGTTGGAAATACCCCTGGCCTTTCCATGGAGATAGAAGGCAACGACCCTGAGGTTAGGGCAGTGGCGGCTCAGTTTGGTTGTTGTGTGTGATTTTTGGGTTGTGTTGTGGTTGGTGTGGTATGTTGTTGTTATTTATTGTGCGGGCAAGCACCTTGACTACTACAGTGCTTGTTGATGTAAAATAGGTAGTCGGGAACATGAATGAGCACCTTCGGACAGCAATGTTCCCCGCTATTTTATGCCACTTAACATACACTTTTCACTTTCACAACATTTGAGGCTGTGACCTTGGCTGGCAATGTCGAGATTTGTGTCTGTCGGCTACACCTCCCAAATGACAGACATGTTTGTCAGTGGCCGACATGTCGTGAATGTCGGCCCGACACGTCGGCGACATTCTGTTAAGTCGGCCTTTTTTTCGGCTGTCGGGGTTGTGTCGGGGGAGACTATCGCCGACACACACTCCTGAATGTACGTAGGAATCAGTACTAATGAGGTCGTGACATAGTCTAACATATGTCATTAGAGAGAAGAGGCTAAAAGAGGCACGTACTTACTCTAAGTAAGTCAAAATAAGTCCAAGAGGGTGGAAACTGGAAACGTTTTCGGCTTGGTGATGTGGTCGGTATGCTGCTGGGTGGGCGGAGAATGCAACAACCAACCATCAACGGGAGCGGCAAAAGTGATTGATGCTCGGTAAAAGAGCAACAGGAGAGTGGCTGGCGATGGTAAGCAAAAGGGGACGGTGGCCCGTCGGCGAAAGCGTCGACGATCGCACGATGGCGGGGGCTGATAAATTTGGAGGGTGGATGATGCAGTAGGCGAGGGGCAACAGACGACACTACACCCAACCATCGACAGGAGCGTTGGAGACGCAGTGACGTCGGTAGAGGCTGCAGCGATAGTGACTGCGGAGGCAAGGGTGAGGGCGTGGTGGCGGCGGCATCGGCGGCGGTGACGACGGCGGCAACAACGACAACGGTGATAGGGGCTGGCGGCAATGGCAACCGTCGTCGTCCTCGATGCCTCCTCCTTCAGATCAGGGCAACCCCCGGCTGTGGCGACGGGGGTTGTCCCCCGGACCGCGACGTGCAATGGCAGCCAACGACAAGCGGGGGGAGGACGCGGGGGGGGCGGGGACGGCGCCGTCCCCACTCTTTTTGCCTCGGGGCGGGGGCCGGTGACGTTGATGAGAGGGGGCGAGGGCGGTTTTGGCGGTGGCGGTGGCGGTGGCGAGGGTGATGGGGGTAGCGATGGGGGTAGCATTGGCGGTGGCGGTTGCCGCTGACGGGGGCGGTGGCGGTGGCGGTGGCGGTGGCGAGGGTGAGGGTGAGGGCAAGGACAAGGGTGAGGGCAAGGGTAAGGGCAAGAGCGAGGGTAGGGGTGAGGGTGAGGGTGAGGGTGAGGGCGAGGGCGAGGGCGAGGGCGAGGGCGAGGGCGAGGGCGAGGGCGATGGCGATGGCGAGGGTGAGGGCGTTGAGGCAGCAGCATCAGTCGAGTACTGCTGCTGATGCTGATGGTGCTGATATTCTGCTGCCGCTGCCCCGCCACTCTTCTGCCACTTCTGCCACTGCCATGTCCATCCTGCCACTGGTACAAAGCAGCAGCAGTTGCAGGATGGGTGTGGCAGCGGCAGGAGAGCGGCGGAGCAGTGGAGCAGCAGGTTTGGGCTGGAAATCTTGTGTCGGGGTCAAAATGTGTCGGCCCCGACACGCATGTCGGGGCCAAATCGGTAATTTTTTGACATGTCACTGACATGTCGCCAACATACCCAGCTAAGATGCGCAATTGTTAAGGCAAAGGAAGGTGTCGACGGTAGCTGTTGTCGGTTTACTATTTGTTGTTCATTGTGCCCTTCCCCCCACCATTGAAAACATAAGTGTGGGATGTACTAGGGTGGGATGTACCACCGGTACATGTTATTGTACTACGTACTCTAGGTAGTAGTAGAGTAGGTAGTTACTCAACGATTTGCGTTAGGTACCTACCGTATAGACCGCGGATTTGTTTTCGTCATTCAATTCCGCGTCGGAATCCGTTATGCAATGAGTCAGGGGGGTGAGTTTTGATAAAAAGGAATTCAAAAGAAATTTGGCGGGAAGTATCTTTTATCCCCCGGTCTATGGTACTGTATCTACTTACCAGTCAAAACCTAGGACACGTATGGGTAAAAAAGGTAGAGTAGTAACAAAAATAGAGTAGTACCATACTATGGTATGTTGAAGCACGGTTCCTGTTATTTGTCAACCAATTTCTGTCCGTCGTCCGTCAAAAACAAATTAGTGATTTTTGGGATTTGAACCAGGGACCACAATCTTGCTTGCAATCGTCGCGTCACTCCATCACCTGCCCACCTCCTCCCTCAGAGGCCATAAATATTATATACCATCCTACCTGCAGGTGCGCTGTGTGATCACACAGCGATGCCGCCTGTAATTTTTGCCCCGACCAATTAGGGTGCGTTCGGCTGCCCTGACCAGTTAGGGTACATCGGCTGCCCCGAAAGTTAAGGTTTTTTGCAGTGCGGTGGTAGTCGGTCTAGTTACGGTATTGTACGTAGTCGGTCTAAAATCGCTAATTTTTTATGGGGGGGAACGACGGACAGAAAATCGTTGACAAATAACAGGAACCTTTTGGGTGTACCGCGGCTGCGGTGACAATGATGACGACAGTGCCGAGCGATCGCAGCACTCGCCCTCGAAATGCATAGTGGCCATCGGCTCGCTCACTTACTCGGCCTGCTACAACTTACAACACCTTTCAAAATGAGTACGCCTACGCCCCCCACCTACCTGCCTCCCATCATAAAAGGCGACAGTGATTACCGCACCTACCGTCCTCTCCTCCTCGACAATGGCATCACCGTCCTCTTGGCCCACGACCCGCAGGCGAAGCACTTTGCTGCATCGGTCAGCGTTCACGCCGGGGCGTCCTGCGATCCTAGATTTCTACCCGGCCTCGCGCATTTTACCGAACACATGTGCTTCTTAGGCTCGGAGGTATACCCGATGGAGAACGAATACAAACAATATCTCGCGAGGCACGGGGGCAAGTCAAACGCATCCACGAGCATGTCTCATACGACATACCAATTCGACGTATTGGCAGAATACGGAGAAAAAGCCTTGGATATATTCACCAACTTTTTCATCTGCCCGTTGTTCTCCAAAAGCGGAACGCAAAGGGAGGTCAACGCCGTGGATAGCGAGAATAGTAAAAACTTGGTCGACGACGGACGTAGGCGTTGGCAGATACTCAAGAGTTTTGCCGACCCCCAGCATCACTTTTCCAAGTTTTCTACGGGTAATAGGATCACTCTTCCTGCGAGCTCCTCGGAAAACTCCGGCGTTAGCAGCGACCATCCTCTGAATCACATTCTCGAAGGTATCAACGATGGGGCGCATGACGAAAATGACGCGGCAGAGTTTGTAAGAGCCGCCCTTCTGGCATTCCACAAGCGTCATTACACGCCGAATAAAATGACTGCCGTATTGGTGGGTCCTCAATCGTTGGACGAGCTTGAGTCTTGGGCAGTCCCAAGATTCGGTCGTATTCCTGACCGCTGGAATTCGGATGATGATGGTAAGGGCGAAAACGAAAAAATTAATGACGACGACTCGTTAGAAAGTGGAGAGAAGTGGCGAAAAATGCAACTCGCAGCGGCTCGACTGATTGACGAGTCTGCATCGGATGCTCCACCTGTGTCGATTGCCGCTGCAGAATCCGTTACATATAATCCAGCCTTTCGACCGGATCTGCATGGTGGTCAATGGCCCGTTGTGGTGACTACGAAGCCTATAAAAGACATTCGCAAGTTGGTACTGTTCTTTCCACTTCCACCCACGTGGCGCAGCCCCGACCGATCCCCGACTCAAGCACTTTCGCACTTATTTGGGCATGAAGGGACCGGGAGTGCGTTTGCCTTACTTCAGGATAAGGGTTGGATAACATCCTTGAGTACTGGAAATCGAGTGCACGAACCAGATCAATGTTTATTCAAGGTTGAGATGACTCTAACTCCTGAAGGAGAGGAGCACTGGGCAGAGGCAACTGGTGCGATCTTCGCTTATGCAAAAATGGTTCAATCTGCGGCAGAGGAATCACTTGAGAACTGCCACGATGGCGAAAACGAATTTAGTCGCATTTGGGACGAGGTCGCCTCTCTATCCAAGATTCGTTTCCACCAAACAAGTCCTGGTGCCGTCTACAGTTTTGCGTCTTCTGTCGCGAAAAGCATTTCTGTCAATGGGACTGAAACTTGTCTCTCGACTGGAAGCATGTTAAATGAGAATAGCGACTCTCTTCCATTGAAAGAGATGTTAGACTTTTTGAAACAGATACACCCTAACAATTGCTTCATTGAAAGATGCAGTCACAAGGCGTGGGAGGATGTCACAGCCTTGTACGAAGGAAAGACAAGTAACTTGGAAAATGATACATTTGAATTCGGGCCACAGATTGAGAAATGGTATGGCGTTGACTATTATGTCTCTCCTGTAGACCAAAAGCATATCTCACCTTGGAAAGCCAGCGACGATGAGGAGATGGCTTTTCATTTGCCCAAACCAAATCGATACATACCCCGAACGTTGGGCCTTTCTGAAGATTTGCCTGATGAGGCTAAGGTGCAAAGGATCGACAAAGCCATAGATCCGCCTAAGCTCATCGTCAACAAGCCATCTGGTCGTCTTTGGTGGCGCCTCGACGACCGCTATGCCCTCCCAAAAGCAAGTCTCACGCTACTTTTTCGAACTGCCACCGCTGAGAATAAGTTCACCCCTCCCTTGGGATGGGAGTATGACACTTGTTCAGCAATGAAATCAAGCTTAATCACAAAAATTTTTGCCGAGGCCTTGGCACAAGAAACGTACGATGCCTCTCTCGCTGGACTGAGTTGGTCGCTTTCAAAGTCTTCCTCGGGTTTTAGCCTTTCGTGCGGTGGGTATTCAGACCGACTGCCAGAGTTGGCCGTAAAGTTGCTGATATTACTCATTACAAATAAATTGAGAAAATACCAACTGTACTTAGTATTTATTCTTATATTATGTCATCTTCATATATGCCCCCGTTTTGTTCGATAAAAGTCATGGGTGTGGACAAAATTGAGCCCCGAATCGACGCGGACCTTGCCGCGGCCATAAGAGATTTTCTTCTACGCGTAGGGCCACCAGTAACCAAAGGACACGACGGACACCCTGTCAGGGTACCGGCCGGTGACCTCGCGGAATCGGAGCTTGATGGTGGATCACCATCACTTTTTCTCCTTGAGGTAGGAGCCAGTGGTGTACTTTCATTGGCGGGAATGACCTCATCGCCCAGTACAGTCTTCTTTTCGGGCTCACCAGTCAAGAAAATTGCAATGAAAACAAGAATGCTGAGCAAAGGGGAGATCAAGGCCGCTCTTGTGAACTCCTTACCATCGCCCGAGCTTGATACTTCCTCCTGTGTCCTAAGGCAGAAGTGAGTAATCATGCTCGGTGCAGTAAAGCCTCCGACGGACGAAGACATCTTGGGTGTTTGGAGCAGAAATGTTAACACAAATGTTCACTAGAGTAATAAACAAGACCCCAAAATAAACTCAACTGATAAAAGAGCCTGCATGGTACCTTCGAGCCCAGCCAGTTCAGGTGTTGCGTCAACCGCTGCAGAGAACATAGAACGAGTTGGAGCACCCAAAAACGGAAAAGACCCTGCTCCTAAGAAGACAGGGCTACTGAAAACAATATAGTTCACTCCTCCTGCACGAAGAATTTCATGATATAAGCATCAATGTTGTCATGGTAACGAATTGTCGAAAACAGCTAACTTACGAAACCACAACATGTAGAGTAACGTGTAGGCAAATGTGTTCCCAGATAGGCCCCAGAGCAACAGCTTGAAATCAGACACTCCTTTTTGAGACAGCACGTGCACTGAAGTCATACCAAGAAAAACAAGAACCGCCATAACTCCCAATATGTAAGAAACCTCAACAGGGCCCTTGGACAGAAGTTAATCAGAGAAGTGAGCACGAAAAGATCGCGACATGAATGAGATTTTGGGAAAAGTAAACGTATACGGCCTACTTCGTCAAATGGCTCACCCAGTCAAAAATATCAAAGCTGGCTGGTGCCAAGGCAGTCTCGATGAATTGCTGCAAAAAGATAGCGACATGAATGGTGTTTTGGGAAAGTAAACACAGACACCCTACTTCACAAAAGGCTCACCCAGTTGAAATTGAAAGTAAATATTGTCAGAAAAGGAATTCCAATGTGTGGGTTGCGTAGAATACATCGAAACATTCTTTGCCATAGATTCGATTCCGATTCATGCTCACTCTCCTTGTCGACACTGCCGTAATCTTCCATCGTTGGTAAATCTGGTAGGAACAGGTATATCACCACCTGGGAAGTGAAATTGATGATGATTAAAACAACCCCGACGCTATTGAGATTGTCAAAGTGTACACCAAGTAGCGAAAAATCTGCACCGGCGAGACAAGCGCTGAACAACGGGGCAATGGCCATCCCAATCATTTGCACGCCACCCAATAGTGCTGTGATAGATGTGCGCTCATTTGCTGGACAACCCCTTGCAACATAGGCGAATCCCAAGGCAGAGTTGGCACGTCCAAACCCCCCCAATATTCGCCCCAAGGCTACTGATGCAAGAGCTATTCTCTTATCGGCGTATGCTGGCGCAACCGCGTAGAAAAGTCCACCCAACACGGATAGAGAAATTGATACCATGTAAGGAGCCTGAAAGTTGTATGCATCGCTTTCGATAACAATGGCGCGGGAGAATGATATTTCGCGAGTAAATAATACCGCGAGGCCATCAAAAAATCGCATCCACGGTCATCCAAACTCACCTCCATCTTCCCAGCACTGGCTTCCCACAAAAGGAAGTGAATGAATAAATGGCCAACACGAAACCGTAATAATCTTGTGATCCACCTAGTGAACTAATGTAAAATGAAAGTGAGGGCGTGACGATCATGAACGAGATGGAGTCCACCAGACCCAGCGTGGCAAGAGCGAAGACAAACGGTTCCATGTTGATTTG
>JALLOS010000308.1:0-13802 GCA_036939435.1 Stephanodiscus minutulus
GTGCGCAGCGCCTTCGATATATTGCATTTGGGCCGCGTGGGATTTTCGGTGCAAACATCGACGACGGGCGGCGGGAAAATCGGTTCGTGGACGACTTGTCTGTTTTTCGAATGGGACTCAGATGCACTAAGAGCATTATCACACAGTGCCATCATGTGGATGGCAAACTCTCAATAGCCATGGCAATGTCAAGGGAGATGGGTGTCAATATTGTTGAAATGGAAATGGCCACAGTTTGAATGAGGGGAACGAATGGACAACCACATGACCCTTATCAACAAATATATATATTCTATTCAGTTTTCGAGCAACGTCTCACCGAATTCTTTTTTGCATCATTATTCATCTTCACAGCCCCCCAGCAGTCAGCCTTCACACCCAACACCATCACGCCCGCCAGGGGCGTCTTCGGCGCGATCAAGAGCGCCTTCTTCCAAAACAAGGATGTGTCCATCAGTCCGTCGAACATCGCGAAGATTGACACCTCCCTCTGGGCGGCCACCCTCGACAAGGCCTCTTCCACCTCCGTCGACGCCGTCGAGGAGTACGTCAAGTCTCGCGGGGGCAACCGCGCCATCCGCAAGGTCCTCATCGCGAACAACGGCATGGCCGCCACCAAATCCATCATCTCCATGCGTCAGTGGGCCTACATGGAGCTGGGCGACGAGCGCGCCATCCAATTCGTCGCCATGGCCACGCCGGAGGATCTCAAGGCGAATGCCGAATTCGTCCGCCTCGCCGATTCGTACGTGGAGGTGCCGGGGGGGAAGAACTTGAACAACTACGCGAACGTGGACGTCATCGTGAAGATCGCGCAGGAGCAGGGGGTCGACGCCGTATGGCCCGGGTGGGGACATGCCAGCGAGAATCCGAAGTTGCCCAACACCTTGGATAAGTTGGGGATCAAGTTCATCGGACCCACCGGTCCCGTCATGTCCGTGTTGGGTGACAAGATCGCCGCCAACATCCTGGCGCAGACGGCCAAGGTCCCCTCTATCCCGTGGAGCGGATCCTTCGGCGGGCCCGACGATGGACCCCTCCAGGCGAACCTGAACGCGGAGGGGACCATCCCCACTGAAATCTTCGAGAAGGGTACCGCCCGCACTGTGGAGGAAGCTGTCGTTGCTGCCAAGCGTATCGGGTACGAGAATGGCATCATGATCAAGGCATCCGAGGGTGGTGGAGGCAAAGGAATTCGTTTCGTTGACAACGAGGCCGATTTGCGCAACGCCTACATCCAGGTCTCCAACGAGGTTATTGGATCACCCATCTTCATCATGCAACTTTGCAAGAACGCACGTCACATTGAGGTCCAAATTGTGGGTGATCAGCACGGCAATGCCATTGCACTCAACGGACGCGACTGTTCGACGCAGCGTCGCTTCCAGAAGATCTTCGAGGAGGGACCTCCCTCTATTGTCCCCGAAGAGACATTCCATGAGATGGAGTTGGCCGCCCAGCGCCTCACCCAGAACATTGGGTATCAAGGTGCTGGCACCGTAGAGTACCTGTACAATGCCGCCACCAACAAGTACTTCTTCCTTGAGCTGAACCCCCGTCTGCAGGTGGAGCATCCCGTCACTGAGGGTATTACAGGTACCAACTTACCCGCAACACAGCTTCAAGTTGCTATGGGAATTCCTTTGTACAGCATTCCTGCAATCCGCAAGCTCTACGGCAAGGCAGATTTGTATGGCACTGATCCCATTGATTTCCTTGAGGAGCGCTACATCCCCATGGACTCCCACGTCATCGCCGCTCGCATCACAGCGGAAAATCCCGACGAAGGATTCAAGCCCACCTCTGGCTCCATCGAACGTATCAAGTTCCAATCCACTCCCAATGTCTGGGGATACTTCTCCGTGGGCGCTAACGGTGGAATCCACGAGTTTGCTGACTCTCAATTCGGTCATTTGTTTGCCAAGGGACCAACCCGTGAGTCTGCACGCAAGTCCTTGGTGTTGGCTTTGAAGGAGGTTGAGGTCCGTGGGGATATCCGCAACTCAGTCGAATACCTTGTGAAATTGTTGGAGACTGAAGACTTCAAGCAAAACACCATCGACACCTCGTGGCTTGATGGTATTATCAGGGAGAAGACCGTGAGCGTTGAGGTGCCACCCCATCTTCTTGTTGTTGCTGCTGCTGTCTTCAAGGCGTCGGATCATGTCAAGACTGCCACAGAGCAGGTTAAGGAATCATTCCGCAAAGGACAGCTGTCCGTTGGCGACATCCCAGGAATCAACTCCTTCAATATCGAGGTGGCCTATTTGGATACCAAGTACCCCTTTCAAGTGGAGCGCATTTCACCGGAGATCTTCAGGCTCACCTTGGCTGGGAATGTCATTGATGTGGAGGTCACCACAACACCGGAGGGTGCGTTGTTGGCTACCTTTGGTGGAGAAAAGCATCGCATCTTCGGTATGGACGAGCCCCTTGGTTTGAGGCTTTCTCTTGACGGAAACACAGTTTTGATGTAAGCTCTACGTTTTCATTGCATCTGCTCAATCATTGAGTTCTCCTGTGGCGCACAATTTCTCACATCTTGACTACTTCACTATCTATACTATTGATCTCAATTCGCAGGCCGACCATTTATGACCCCTCTGAGCTCCGCACCGATGTCACTGGTAAGGTTGTCCGTTACCTTCAGGACAATGGTGCGTCTGTCGAAAATGGACAGCCCTACGTTGAAGTGGAGGCAATGAAGATGATCATTCCCATCAAGGCGACTGAATCTGGGAAGATCATCCACAACCTCAGCCCTGGATCTGTCATTTCTGCCGGTGACTTGCTAGCCTCACTTGAGCTCAAGGATCCCTCCAAAGTGAAGAAGATAGGAACCTTTGATGGTATACTTGATATTGCTGAATCTTCTATTGAATTAGATTCCAAGAAAGCGCTACAGAATGTCCTTGCTGGTTACAAGCTTGATCCTGAAGTCGTTGCCCAACGAGCCCTTGAAAGCGTCTCCGACAGCACTTCCGCCGCTGAACTCATTATCAACGCCATCGCTGAATTCTACCGCGTGGAAGCTGCCTTCGATGGAAAGATAACCGATGATGTGGTTCGTACCCTTACCAAAGCCAATGCTGAAAACCTTGACGTTGTTATTTCCGAGAACTTGGCCCACCAGCAGCTAAAGCTTCGCGCCCAGTTGATACTTGCCATGATTCGTCAATTGGACACCTTTGAGGAAAGGTTTGGAGTACCTGTTCCTGATTCTGTCATTGAGTCCTTGGATTCAATCTCACTGTTGAAAGGAAAAGCTTATGGTGAAATTATGCTTGCCGCTGAGGAGAGGGTCCGCGAGGCTAAGGTCCCGTCATTCGAGATCCGGCGCACGGACTTGCGTGCGAAGCTTGCCGACCCAGAGACTGATCTTGCAGAGCTTAGCAGGAGTGGCACCCTTTCTGCTGGTGTGGATCTTCTTACCAACCTTTTTGATGATGAAGACGAGAAAGTCCGTGTTGCAGCTCTCGAAGTTTACACACGTCGTGTCTACCGTACATACAACATCCCAAACCTGAAGGTAGAAGACATCAATGGACGCCTCTCTTGCAGCTTTGACTTCCAGTTCGCCGATGTCCAAAGTGCTGACCGTGTGAACCGTAGCGGTTTTTTCTCAAGTCTCAAAGATTCTAGTAAGTTCACCCAAGAGCTTCCTGACATTCTCAACGCTATGGGATCAAAGATCACTGGTGCTAGTTCCACTGGAGGTCCTATCAACGTGCTTCAGGTAGGCTTATCTGGTGATGCTGATGTTGCAGACCTCCAGTCTGCCATTGATGCAAACAAGGACAAGCTTAACATGCTTGGAATTCGCACCGTGACTGTCGTTGCAACCCAAGGAAAGAAGGATCCCAGCTACTACACGTTCCCTCAATGTGAAGGTTACAAGGAAGACCCCCTTAGACGTGGAATGAGGCCTACCTTCCATCAGCTACTTGAGCTCAACCGCCTCTCCGATAACTATTCCCTCCAACGCATCGCTGCTGTCGGACGCAATGCTCAACTCTATGTTGGATCAGAGAAGGGTGCCCGGCGCAACGCCGCCCAGGTTGTCTTCCTTCGTGCGATTACTCACTCTCCTGGGCTTACTACAATGACGGGGGCACGTCGCACCCTCCTTCAAGGACTTGACGAATTGGAACGTGCACAGTCTAACGCGAAGGTCTCGCTTCAATCCTCTTCTCGTATTTATATTCACTCCCTTCCAGAAGTTGAGGGTTCTACCCCTGAGGAGATTGCTGTGGAGTTCAATGCAGTTGTGGACAAGCTCAAGAGCCGATTGGCGCAGCGTCTGTTAAAACTTCGTGTAGATGAAATTGAAGCTAAAGTCCGTGTGAGGTCTGTTGACAATGATGGCAACCCAATGATCGTTCCTGTCCGTCTTGTTGCATCGTCCATGCAGGGAGAATGGCTCAAGACTGCTGCCTACATTGAACGTCCCGATCCAATCACTGGAGTCACCCGTGAATTTTGCACCATTGGAGATGGCAAGGACTCTGTGTGTGTGCTTGATCCCTACGATGGAGCTAACATCATCCAGACGAAGAGAGCCATTGCCCGTCGCGTCGGTTCCACCTATGCGTACGATTTCCTTGGCCTCCTAGAGGTTGGCTTGATCCAAGAGTGGGATACGTACTTGACGAGTCTGTCTGAACCTCACTTCCCTAGCATGCCTACCAACATATTTGAGGCTCAGGAGCTTCTCGAAGGAGCCGATGGAGAGCTTGTCCCTGGCAAGCGTGAAATTGGCACGAACAAAGTTGGCATGGTTGCGTGGCTTGTCAACATGAAGACTCCTGAATATCCCTCAGGTCGTAAGGTTGTGTTCATCTCCAATGATGTTACTGTCCAGAGTGGATCCTTCGGTGTTCCCGAGGACGATTTGTTCTTCAAGGCGTCCAAGTTCGCTCGCATGAACAAAATTCCCCGTGTCTACATTTCCTGTAACTCTGGTGCCAGGATTGGTCTTGTGGAAGATCTCAAGCCCAAATTCAACATCAAGTTCGTCGACGATGCCAGTCCATCGAAGGGATTCAAGTACCTCTATCTGACTGATGAAGTATACAAGGCACTTCCTGAGGGTATGGTTAATGTTGAGAAGGTCCCTGAAGGCTGGGCCATCAAGGACATCATTGGAACGAACGAAGGTATTGGTGTTGAGAACCTCCAAGGAAGCGGGAAGATTGCTGGAGAGACGTCCCGTGCATATGATGAGATTTTCACCTTGAGTTATGTCACTGGACGCAGCGTTGGTATTGGAGCATACCTTGTCCGTCTTGGCCAGCGTGTCATCCAAATGAAGCAGGGGCCCATGCTCCTAACTGGCTATGGCGCGTTGAACAAGCTCCTCGGGCGCGATGTGTACACCTCCAATGACCAACTTGGAGGTCCTCAGGTCATGTACCCGAATGGCTGCACACACGAAGTTGTCGATGATGATCAGCAAGGCGTGCGATCCATCATCCAGTGGCTCAGCTTTGTTCCCAAGACCACCGATGCCACCCCTGCTGTACGCCTATCCTCTGATCCTGTCAATCGTGATGTTGCATGGAAGCCCACCCCAACACCATATGACCCCCGACTCATGCTTTCCGGAACTGACGATGCAGGTGGATTTTTTGATAAGGGCAGCTTCAAGGAATATCTTCCAGGGTGGGGCAAGAGTGTTATTATGGGACGTGGTCGCCTTGGTGGTATTCCCATGGGTGCCATTGCTGTCGAAACTCGCTTAGTGGAACGAATCATCCCGGCCGACCCTGCTGATCCTAACTCGCGCGAATCAGTTATGCCCCAGGCTGGTCAGGTTCTCTTCCCCGACTCGTCTTACAAGACTGCGCAAGCCCTTCGCGACTTCAACAACGAAGGTTTGCCTGTTATGATCTTCGCTAACTGGCGTGGATTCAGCGGCGGAAGCCGTGACATGTCTGGTGAAATCCTTAAGTTTGGATCCATGATTGTTGATGCCCTCCGTGAGTACAAGCACCCTATCTACATCTACTTCCCTCCGCATGGAGAGCTCCGTGGAGGGTCATGGGTTGTTGTTGATCCCACCATCAATGAAGAGAAGATGACCATGTTCTCCGATCCTGAAGCCCGTGGTGGCATCCTTGAACCAGCTGGTATTGTGGAGATTAAGTTCCGTTTGGCAGATCAACTCAAGGCCATGCATCGCATCGACCGTCAACTTCAGTTGCTTGATGCTGAATTTGCTGGAACAGATGAAACTGACACATCAGCTCAGGAGGCTATCAAGGACCAGATTGCTGCAAGAGAAGAGCTATTGAAGCCGGTCTACCTCCAGGCTGCAACTGAGTTTGCTGACCTTCATGACAAAACAGGAAGGATGAAGGCCAAGGGCGTCATCAAAGAAGCCGTACCATGGGCTCAATCTCGGAAGTACTTCTTTTACCTTGCCAAGCGTCGCATTGCCCAAGACAACTACGTAGCGCACATCAAGGCTGCCGACCCCTCGCTGGACTCTAAGGATGCGCTCGCATGGCTCAAGGGCATGTGCACTGCTGATTGGGAGGACAATGGAGCTGTGCTAGATTACTACACGAAGAATGATGATGCAATTACTTCAAAGATCAGTGATGTGAAGACGGCCTCCATCAAGGCGCGGATCGAAGCTCTTCAAGCAGAATTGGGAAATTAAATTATTATATCATCATGGGGAATATTGGTGAAGACTGTTGAATATATGTATTTATCACTGATGCATAGAGGTAACCTAGCAATCTTATGCCGCATATCTTAAGTTCTTAATTATTAGAGTATTGTCTTCGTCCATTCAACTTCTCAACGCACTTTATTCACTATTCAGGTGTCACAATTGCACTGTTGCTAACATATCTTTTGGCCAAGTCTCTTCGGTATGAGTATCACATATGTACTTGATGTCCATTGTTGGTTGCGCTGACAATAAATGACGACGATGGTCAAGAAAATTAGTATCACACGTCAACCCAACGAATCACCACCATCATTCGAAGTAAAATCCGTCGACTCCTCTATCGTAACCTCCTCGAGCGTAATCATCGGCTGGAAACCCTCTCCAATATTTCGTAAATGCAACGACTCGTTATCTCCGTCGGTCACGTCATCCCCATCGTCCGAGGCCCAAACCGTCATGACGAACTCCCTCATTTCGCAATTACCGAATCGCTTCGCTTTGGACCTCGTTCCCTCGCCCTCATCGTCAGCGTCCTTCCCATCCACCAAAACGACCCTGGGATTGTCGTTCATCGTGTAGCTGAGCAAGCCGCCATGACACGCCACTAGTATCCTGCTTTCGCGCTGGTCAAACAGCCACAGCAGGCCGCGGTAGCCCCTCTCGCCGCACTCGTCGCTGGGCTCGTATTCATCGGCGGTCCACGTCTCGTCGTGGGCTAGGATTGGGAGAACGAACCGTGGTAGAGAACTCAGCGACGACGAGAAACGTGGAAATCGGACAAACTCAACTTACTCACGTGGGATGAGGCTAAAGTCCCAATGGGGAAAATTCCTTTCGAGTTCGAACCGCGGACGGCGCTTGGCATTCAGCAGCCTGCCGTTGATTTTCCTGAATTCTTCCACACAGACCCGCCGAGGCGTGCTGTTCGCCCCCTCGGACGGAGACGGCGAAAGTTGCGACGCACTCGAAGGTAGAGGAGGAGGAGCACGGTGAATCCGCGGTCCCCAACGCCCTCGACAGGGGACTGCTCACGATCATGTCGACGTTGCGCAGCGCTCGTCGGACGTTACCCCTCCCCCCGGCCTGTGGCCTGATCCTGCCCCAGCCGCGTCAGGGCCGTGTCGTAAAATATTAATTTCTGTGTAAACTTCAGTTTACTTTTACTACTCCAGCGTTAGTATAAGATGAAATGAGATGTATCAACCCCACCGAAAAACAACAGAAACGAGTCGGCAAGCCCCCACACAGTCAACCTCAGTACTTGTGTAAACTGTAAAATTCAGACACGCTTTTAGCCTTGAAGTTCTCGAATCCGTGCTCCAACGATTTGACCAACCATATGGCACAGTTGGCATTGGTAACGAGGCTGACACCAAAGTCGGCGGCGGTACGTCGGATGAGATATCCCGAGGTAATCTCATCTTTATGAGTCGTGCCTTCACTAATGTTGATCACCAACTCAACCTTGCCCTCCTTGATTACAGTCAATGCTGAGGGGACGCCCGTCTTAGGACAAGAACCACCATCATCGGCATCCACTGGTTTGATAACGCATTCGAGATCCAACTGGTAATTCGCTTTGAAGAAGTCGACGGTCCCAGGGGTGCCGCACAATTTGAACCCCAGTTTTTCCAGAATTACCGCTGAGTTCGCCATCGCATGACGGAAGGGGTCACTTGCTATGGAGAGCAGGATTGTTGCATTTTTCTTCGGTAGCTTGAACCCCGTCGCCAGGAGAGACTGGATGAAAGCCTCGTAAACATCATCTCCAAAGCATGCAACTTCGCCAGTAGAGGACATTTCAACACCGAGGGTTGGGTCAGCTCCGCGAAGACGTGTGAATGAGAACATGGGCGCCTTTGAAGTGCGAACAAAAAGGATGAAGGTAAGAGCTGCATGTGAGCACAAAAAGACACCGGACAAAGCGTGAATACTTACCTTAACGCAAACATAGTCAATATCAAGCAATGAAATGTTGTAGGGCTTCACGCTTAAACCGCACATCGCCCTAGTAGCCAATGAGATGAAATTGGCATGAAAAGTCTTGCTCACGAATGGAAAGGTACGACTCGCTCTCAAGTTGCACTCAATCACCATGACATCGCTCCCCTTGGCCATGAATTGGATGTTGAACGGTCCCGTGATGTTGAGAGCCCGCGCAATCGCCGACGCATTCTTTTTTATCTGGCGGATGGTACCCACGTACAGCTTCTGCGCTGGAAGGATGACGGTGGCATCACCACTGTGAACGCCCGCATTCTCCAAATGCTCCCCAATGGCGTAATTTATAATCTTCCCGCCGGACGCCACGGCATCGAATTCTATCTCCTTGGCGCCGAGGATGAATTTCGTAACGACTACGGGCTTGTCGTCGGCGACGTCGGCGGCAAGTTCCAGGAAGTTCCGCAATTGCGACTCATCGCTGGCAACGCGCATGGCTGCGCCTGATAGCACGAAGCTGGGACGGACAAGGACAGGATACCCAACGTTGCGAGAGAACTCGGCCGCCTCGTCCCTCGAGCTGAGCACGGACCACGCCGGCTGGTGCACTCCCAGAGTGTCCAGCATTTCAGAGAATTGGTGCCGATCCTCGGCGCGCTCGATATCACGAGCGGAGGTACCTAGGATGTGAACCCCAGTCGAGGCCAGGGGACCAGCCAGATTGTTGGGGATTTGTCCACCCACCGACACTATAACACCGGCCGCCCCCTCCTTCTCGTAAATGTCGAGGACACGTTCCAAACTCAACTCCTCAAAGTATAGGCGATCGCTCTCGTCGTAGTCAGTGCTCACAGTCTCGGGGTTGTAATTGACAATGATGCTCTTAAACCCATCCCTACGCAATTGACGTACCGCCGAGACGGCGCACCAGTCGAATTCTACGGATGAACCAATGCAATATGCCCCGCACCCTAGTACCATCACGCCGCGTTCCTTCTTCTCGGCCAACTCGTTGTATCGACTCTCTGTCACGGACAAAGTGCGCAGACGGGACTTGAAGGCTTTGGTGCTGGGGGTCATTCGCCCATCTCCTCCTCCTACATCAACATCGGGTTTGTCAATGATGGTGGAATACACACCCCCCGTAACATCATCGCGATCGCCAGAGTAGGTCATGTAGAGATAGTTGGTTTCCGCGGGGAATTCGGCCGCTAGGGTATCGATCTGCTTGACGCAGGGCGTGACCCCGAAGGACTTACGAAGGGAGCGGACGTGGGCCTCTCCATCCTGGAGCGGGAGGAGGCCGGTGTATTGCGCAATCTATTCGCGGGGCGAAAACATATAAACGAATTACATGGGTGAATCATTGGATGTATCATTTCCGACAAAATACGTGCGGACATATATTCTCTCACCTGGCGATCGCTAAACCCTGCAATTTTGAGTGACCTCATCCTCTCGGTGCCATTCTTGGCAAACATCTCGTCGATATTGCCGCACTTTAAGCATGCGTTCCTCATAGTCGCGATATTCTGCAATTTGCTTAGGAACCACTTGTCGATTTTCGTCAGATCGTGGACCCTGTCCACGCCCCACCCCTCCTCGAGCGCGCGTTGGACCGCGAACAGGCGCGTGTCCGTGGGCGTCGAGATCTGCTCCTCCAATGGGATCTCGTCGCTCGTCAGGCCCGATCCCAGCCCCTCCAGACCGTCCAACGCAGTATTCACCATCCTGCAAGCCTTCTGTATGACCTCCTCGAAGGTACGGCCTATGCTCATAACCTCCCCGACGCTGAGCATGGAACTCCCTAGCTTGTTGCTAACGCGGTTGAACTTCTTGAGATCCCACCGGGGCATCTTCAATACGCAGTAATCCAGGCTCGGTTCGAAGCATGCCGTCGTGGTTTTGGTTATGGAGTTGCGTATGCTTACCAAATCCTTTCCCAATGATAGCTTCGTGGCGACGTACGCAAGCGGGTATCCGGTGGCCTTGCTCGCCAACGCCGAGCTCCTAGACAGACGCGCGTTGACCTCAATGATGCAGTACTTCTCGCTGACGGGGTCTAGCGCGTACTGGATGTTGCACTCGCCCACGATTCCGAGATGCCGGACAACCTTAAGCGCGGTCTTGCGCAGCATGAAGTACTCGCGGTTCGTTAGTGTCTGGGAGGGAGCCACGACGATGGAGTCGCCGGTGTGCACACCGACGGGATCGAAGTTTTCCATCTGTCATCGATGAACAAAAAATGAGGAGAGAGAATGAAAGAGAGAGAGTGTGGGGGGAGGGATTGTACATGAGGAAAACATGCGCGAGGGTTCGGATGGACGGCCAAGAGGCGAATCGCTCTCTCGGCGCAAAAAACACACACAACAATGGAAACTCACGTTGCAAACCGTTATGCAATTGTCGCTGCAATCCCTGACGACCTCGTACTCCAATTCCTTCCACCCCCGCAGGTCCTGATCGATCAGGATCTGATTGCTCACGCTGAAGGCCTTGGCCGCGAGGTCCCTCAGCTCGCCGTCGTCTTCCGCGAAGCCGCTGCCGAGCCCGCCGAGCGCGAACGCCGCTCGCACGAGGACCGGGTAACCGATGCGGTTGGCGACGACGACCGCCTCCTCAATGGTGTTGGCGCTGTAGGACAGCGCGATGCTCTCGCCGATCTCCTGAAGCTTCTGGCTGAATATCTCGCGATCCTCGGTGGCCTCGATGACGGGTATCTGCGTCCCGAGGACCTCCACCCCCGCCTTCTGGAGCTGCCCGGTATTCCACAGCTCGATCCCGACGTTCAGCGCCGTCTGCCCGCCCATGCTGACGATGATCCCGTCCGGCTTCTCCTTGTGTATGATGTCCATGACCACCTGGGGCCGGATGGGGAGGAAGTACACCCTGTCGGCGCCCGGCGTGACCTCGTTCTTCTCAGTGCTCGTCTGGACGGTGGCGATGTTGGGATTGATGAGTATCACCTCGATGCCCTCCTCCTTGAGGGCCTTGATGCACTGACTTCCGGAGTAATCGAACTCGCCTGCCTGGCCGATGCTCAGTCCACCGCTCCCGACCAACAGGACCTTCTTGTAGGTCTTCTTCTGATAGACGAGTCCGTCCTGCAACACGAGCGGCTGGGAGATCTTACGGACGTGACCGACGAACTTGTCGAAAAGGAACGACGTGTCGAGGGGCCCGCCGCTCGCCTCCGGGTGGAACTGCACCGAGAAGAACGGCTTGTCGGTGTGTATGATCCCCTCGTTCGACAGGTCGTTCGCGTTGATGAAGAGAGGCTTCCAGTTAGGGGGGAGCGTGTTGGAATCGACCGCGAAGCCGTGGTTCTGGGGCGTGACGTAGCACCGACCGGTGCGCAGGTCGATGCACGGCTGGTTGAGCCCACGGTTGCCGTACTTGAGCTTGTACGTGCTGGCGCCGGCCGCGAGGCTCAGTAGCTGATTCCCGAGGCAGATGCCGAATATCGGACGGGGTGGATCCATCTCGAGCGCGTACTTTATGCTCCGTATTGTCTGGGGGCACATGGCGGGATCTCCCGGTCCGTTGCTGAGGAACAGCCCGTCCCAATGCACGCGGTCGGGATTCGCCTCGAGGTCGTAATCGAAGGGCACGACCGTCAACCGCACCTTGTGGGTGTCGACGAAGAAACGTATGATGTTGAATTTCATCCCGCAGTCGTACGCGATGATGGAGGGGGAGTTGGACGCGCCGTAGACTTTCACGGATTTCGTCGACACCTCGGCGACGAGGTTGCGCTTGTTCGGGTCGGAGTACGTGCCCTCGAGTATACTCCGCGGGATCGTCGACGACGGATACTGAGCAGGAGGAAAAAATGGGGATGCCCTCGTGAGTTGCGGGGGGGGGGGGTTGACGGGGGGGGCTTGCACAACATGCATCATAGGAAAGAAAACACTCACCACGACGAGATTACCGAGGAGTGTTTTCCCGCACTCCCTAATCTTGATCGTGAGCGCCCTGGTATCCACGCCGTACATGCCCGGTATGCCCGCCTTCTTCAACCACGCGGCCAAACTCGAATGCGCCGCCCAGTGGCTGTGCTCCCACGAGTACGAGCTCACGACCAACCCCGCGATGTGTATCTCGTTGGACTCGAAGTGACGGGGCAGGCCGTACTCGTCGAAGACGGAGTCGTCCGGGACGCCGTAATTCCCGATGAGGGGGAAGGTGAGCACGAGTATCTGCCCCCGGTAGGACGGGTCGGTGAGGGCCTCGGGGTACCCCACCATGCCGGTGTTGAACACCACCTCGCCGGAGCACGAGGCGGGGGCGCCGAAGGATCGGCCGGCGATGTGGACCGAGCCATCGTCCAGGTACAGGTGGGCGATGTCGCCCTGATTGAAGAGATGGTCATTATCGTCGTTTTCGTGTTCGTTTTCGTTTTCGTGTTGCAGTTTTTCGTTGATTTGTTTTTGATTGTGATTGATTGGGTAATGTCGAGGGGTTTCGAGGGAATAAGAGAGAGTGCAGTGCGTGTNGGCACGACGAGTCCCAGTCCTCCGTCCGAGGACAGGCGCTCGGGGGGGGGGGCAAACTCACCTTGCTATCCAGCGCGGAAAGGCAGTCCGAACTATCCATCCTTGCCTTTTGGTAGTGTTTGTTTGGGATGTTGTGTGCAGCCGAGCAAGGTGCGTCGTCGGTCGGGTGGATGATTAGATTGTGGAAGAGAAGAACTTAAGAGTGCACGAGAGGGAGGGATGGAGGAGGTGGCACAACTTAATATGTGGCTAGTGCTGAACGTTTGACCTTGTTTGATACATTTGTACAATCCTACATTCCTCTAGAGCAGTATGTATGTAGTACCATACCTAGTAATGATACACACCAATAACAACCAAAAATCGAAAAGTTACCTACGATCTCCTACGATACACACAGACAAGTTTTAAAGGTTGGCCGAGTGAGGTCAAATCTACGTCTTTCTGACGTAATCATGACGTCAACATAATGACGAATGACGTCAACACGACAGCTGGTTCTCTCTTTGGCGTTCCTGACGCATCTCTTTTCGGGTAATGTATCGTATTACAACATCATTCCCACGAGCCCTACTATGGTAAGTACAATATTTATTGTACCTACCTACGTACTGCCAACGAACGGTGTCACCCCCGCCCAATGCTCTATGCAACTTTAGGTATCGTGGTAACACACAGACTCA
>JALLOS010000309.1:0-13787 GCA_036939435.1 Stephanodiscus minutulus
AAAAAAAAAAAAAAAAAAAAAAAATAATGGTTGGGTCAGGGACCTTACCATCTGACTGGTACGTATTGTACCCTATGGACAATCACACTCCATCACAAGAAATATCACCACATTGCCTTTTATCATTTCTATTATCGTTTGACTGGAAACTCGATTGGGCGTGACACCAACTCACCAATTTTGGCGCGATCCTTTGCCCCCTCCCAGCGGAGTTCGCACAGAACCGAACGTCTCATTATCATCATCATCTTCTGTTCTTCTACCACCTACAATCTGGAATCTACTGAGAGTTGAAGAAGGTGTGATGTTGTGTGCTGACACCACACACCACCATTCACAAAACAGTATTATCAAATTTCGTAACCCGCGTCATTGAGTTTTGGACGCGTTGGAATATAATTTGTGGATCGAAGCACATGGCTAACATCGGAGAAGACCTCTATCTTGTGAAAGTCTTCACTCGCCCGCCATCCGCAACCGCACTAGAGAGGTGTTCCAGTATCGATTTTTCAACAGTACTGCGTTTCAAGCTGAGGATAGTATCACCGGAGCCGCTACAATTCTCGTGCATCAGTAGGAAGATAGGTGGCAGATGTCAACGCCAGGTCTTTTATTTGATTCCACCGAGATGTCACCCAGCGCTGCTCCGAATCCTGCTACTTCCACGGAACCGAATGCTCCCGCAGCGGAACAACAGCAAAAGGGAGACTTCTTTGGCGTGTTCTTTTCATCGTCCCACCAATCACCGTACGTACCTTTTCAGGGGGCAGCATCTGCCGCGTCGGCTGTGATGGGCGGGATTTGGTCAGTCCTCGACACCGCTTTGGCAGTGTTGAATGAAGAATTTGACAGCAATCTGTCGAATAGCATTATGTTCGACGACAGCAACGAGGACCGGGAGGATGGATCGCGTATCGGAGGCTCCCGTTCTAAAAATAACAACAGTAATGTCGTGAGATGCTGTGGGCCTATATCACAATGCCAGTTGTCATCTACGTGCGGTGATACTAAACGTTCTTCCAGCAGTGATGAACATCAAGTGTCTGATGGCCCAGGGCGGCCTTCTAAGTGTGGTGAGTTTGTATTTGCCAATCTGCGTCGTTCAACTGTTCGCCTTTACCCTGCTATGATCTATGCTTGATGTCACGCGAGCATTCACTACTGTGCCACACAACACACAACTGCAATTAATTTCATATATTCCTACACTATTGGCAAGGATCAGGAAACAATGTCAGTGACATAAGTATCGAACGGAGCCCCTCTCAAGAAATGGATTATTTCACTCCTCAGAATTCATTGCTAGGTAGCATATCAGCGTTGCAGCTGTTGTACGAAGGGGGCTCTGGCGAGATAGAAAATCTACTTAACTTGTCGATGAATGACGTTGCGGAAATTGAGCACAGCGAAGAAGATGTATTTGGCGATTTCATGGACCGATCCGGGATTAGTAAAAAGGATGAATCTGAATACTGCATTGTCAGAAACGAAACAGAGAATGATGGGTGGATGGTTTTGAGTGATGACTGATGGAGAAATGATGTTTCATGGCATGCACTAGAGGAGGGCTATGAAGCGCAGAAAAAAAAATGGATGGTTGTGAGCTATGAAATTCTGCGAGGAAAGCTTGGTGGACCATACCCCTAGAAAGAAACGATTCCGCGGTCTATTTGGGAAAACCTAGTGGAGTAATGTAAAGGACGAAATAATTTATGTTTATCATCGGCAGTTTCTTCAGTTGTTGTATTTTGTTCGTTTTATTTCGTTTGTCCCAAACAATATGGGCTCTTAAAAACGGTCGATAGGTGGATCCCAACGTCCATGCTCAACACTGAGTCAGGATGACGCCCAACGTCCTTGCTCACTGCTTAAACAGGAGGTTTGTCTACTAGGATGCATACAATCCCCAAAAGAGTGCTCCTGTTGCAGCAACAGTCTTGATGACTCCTCGATTTGTTGCACTCTTGTCCTAATGTATGCTTCGCAATAATTTCACATACCACAAAATTCCAAAGGCACTAATTCACCGCGACCTGACCAAACGAACCCTGCATTCTTTGCCAAATGTCGCCGCGCCCGACGCAAGGGAGAGGACCGGATGCATTCTTTTCGTAACCGTCTTTTCGCCCCAATCTAAATGAATCCTGTCAGTAGCAAAACATCCACACATCTCACAACAACCCGACACATTTCAACCCGAAACGACGATTTCGTCCAGCAGTGAACTCGGCACATCATCCACGCATTGGTTTGTTCATCGGCGCCATGATAATATCGAGTCAGGAGAATAAAGGTCCACCCGCCCGGGGAAACTTCCTCGGACCGTACTCTTACCCTCGGGCCGTACTTACGGCAACGTCGCAAATAACCGTCGTCGACGGCCGCAGTCGTCGACGACGCCGTCAGAACATGGTCACCCCCCCCCCCTCCCCCCCTCGCGTGGATAAGATATCGTGCCGCGTTCTCACCACCGTAGAGGGACGCGTATCGTCGTCTCGACCCCTCGTCGCCTCCGAGTTGGAATTCCCAACCCGGAAGCCCCCGACGCGGACCCTACCGCAAGGGGCATCCGGCTTATATATCGCCAGTCGAACTAACGGCCCCCGTAACCTATTTCGATCCCCGCCGCGTCCCTTCCTCCGGCTGGTGGGAAGGGGGGGGGGGATCGGGACGATGTCGCATGCTTCCCGGCAATCGTCTCGCGTTCCTCCATCCCCCCTCCCATGGCGTTCATACTTTTTAGGGGGCCCACGAAAAAAAAACCGTGGCGGTTGGTGGAGGGACCTTTTCGATCTCGTGTCTCGAGGGCGGCTTGTCGGCGAGGAGGGGTGTACCGTCCTTTCGGTCGTAAGAGCGCGGTACGACCAAAAAAAAACCCGTGTCTCTCGCAAAATATGGCAAGCGAGGTCCGACGTGCACGATATCCGCCGCCTCGAATCCGACCCCTTCGACGGCGCGGCGGCACCCGGCCCTTTCCGGAGCCTACCGGCGTCGGGAGGGGGACGGAGGGGGTGGGGGCGGCGCGCGGGATCCGGAGGGACGCACACGNCCCCCCCCCCGCCCCCCCCCCCCCATGCTCGAACACCGACGCAACGACCACCACCGCGCGCGGCATCCCCCCGTGTCGTTATCTACCCTTCGTGATGATGATAATATTCCGATGATGACCACCATGGCACCGAAACACTCCGTGGTGTGTACACATCATTATATGGTGACCGTGGACTGGGCCGGGCGGGGGGGGCTGGTTTGTGATTGTGCTCCTCCATGATTTTGGATTTGAGTTGGTGCGCAGCAATGACGAATTGTTTACTATTCCCACGTCAGCGGTACAGCTCCAGGATCTTCTACCATTATTTGTTGTGCTCCCCCCCCGCCAGCCCCCCCCCCCGCTTTTTCCTGCCGCAATGAATACCCCCCGGCCTCCCATCTAAAATCTCCATGACGATGCCCGCCCCCCCCTCGGCCCGCCCGCCGCTGCTCCTGCTGCTAGCCTTATTCGGCGCCGCGTCGTCGTTCCTACCGCTGCTCGCGAATGCGTTCGGCGGCGTTGTCATCGTCCGACCGCCGACCACCACCTCGCGCGTCGCAGTCCTCCGCGCGACGACCGATCGTCTCGCCCGTCGTCGTCGTCATCATCATCATCCTCGATCATCATCATCATCATCATCTTCTCGGAGTTCGGGTGGGGTCTCCTCCACGACGACGACGACGACGACATCGAGGACCGCCACGGCGAACGGCGTCGAATGCACCACCGACAGATACGACGACTTGATAAGTTGGTTCCTCTCCTCGGACGCCCGCTCCTACGTATCGCCCAAAATCGACATACGTCCGTCGACGCGCGGGGGACTCGCCACCGGCGGATACGGCACCTTCGCGCGGACCGATCTGGAGGGGGGGGAACTATTGCTCCGAGTACCGCGTAGTTGTTGCGTCACGCTCGACGATGCGTTGAACGACGTCGAGTGCGGATCGGCTTTTCGGAAATTGATGGAGACGGCGGGTCCGGGGGCGGGTGAGTAGGTACCACAGTTACACGCCGATGAATAATATATATTCGGGTGTTTTCGCTTTGTTTCGTGATATCGGGGGGCGTGCGTCGTTTTGATCGGGGGCGGGAGGCGGGGCGGGGGTAAGTAGTAGTAGGATCGGCCCAAATTGGCTTGTTGTTTAGGCAGCGTGGTCACAACATTTTTGGACGTCGACGACCCTTTTTCTTTTTTCCCGTTTCTGACTGTTGGGGTTGTTAATAAATATAGCCGTTCGTTCGTTTTTTCGCCCGTTCGTATATTTATTTTCCATCCAGACACCGTCGTCATCGCCGGCTACCTCGCGAAGGAATACCTCCTCCTCGGGGAGTACGACAGGAGGTTGAAATCGGGGGAAGTGCCGGACTCCAACGCCGAGATGAGACGCCTCGGCAGTATCAAGTTCGCGCCGTACCTCCGGACACTCCCGTGGGAACGCGGCGTCAACGCGCAGGAGCACGTTCTGTTCTGGGAGGACGACGACGTCGAGGCATTGTTGCGGGGGAGTTTGGCGTACAAGGACGCGGTCGAGACCAGGGCGACGGTGAAGCTCGCGATCGGGATACTCGACGGGATAATAGGACCCGTCGTTCGCAAAGCCAGGGGCGAGAATGCAGGGGAGGACGAGAAGGAGGAAGACGAGGGATTTCGCTTCCCGTGGCAACAATCGAGGGAGGAGGAGAGGGCCGCGGAAGCGAAGACGAGCGGGATCCTCGACGGTCTCGAGGAGGCCGTGAGGGGGGCGTTCGTCATCAGCCTCTCGCGCGCGTTCGTAGCACCCTCCCCCGTCGACGGCGGTGTAGAGGAGGACCGCCTGGAGCCGGTACTCGACATGCTCCAGCACTCCAACGCTCCAAACATACGCCATCGTTTCGTCGACGACGGCACGATCGAGGTGACGGCGGGACCGGACGTCAAATCTGGGGACGAGCTGTTCAACTGCTACAGGGGCGAGGACGTCGTCAACTCCATGCCGTATCACAAGTTCTTCACGAGGTTCGGGTTCGTCCCGGGCGTGACGGAGCCGGTCGCGAATCTCATCGCCGAGAGGAGCACGATCTTCTTCCCGCAGAGGGCGGCGGTTTAAATCTCTAAATAACGTCGCTTTTTAATCGAAAGGTTTCGCCGCCCTCCTTTTGTTTATCGAGATGTATTGATGCGTCACTAACAAATCGCCCTGAACAGAGTTCCAATCAGACGTATCCACTAAATACGCTAATGTTATGTCTCTAGAGAGATCCACAGTTTGTAGTAGATACGGTAGACTATATGTACTTCGCTTTCTATTAAGAACATTCATCAAGTAGCACTACATGTTGTCGGGAGCAAATCCGTACGCCTGTTTGAATTCGTCGCTCATGCCCGCCCCCTCCCTGCCGAGCTCCGATTCCACCGCCGCCTTCTCCTCCTGCTTCTCGATCCTATCGGCAAGCCGCAGGGCCTTGGATTTCTTACCCGTCTTGCTGTCGATGTCCTGCCTGTCGAGATGAAGACGCCCGATGGTCTCGCCGAAGATGTTCGTCGTCTGGTTCTTCTTCTTCTTCGCCTTCACGCCCGCCGGTTGTTTCATGGCGAGCTTCCACATGTCCGGAGACGCGAATTGCGTGCGGCGTACCTTCGCAATGGAGAAGTAAATTTGCACGGAGAGTTAAAAAATGCGAGACGTTAGGATAAGGGGAGGGGAGATGCAAAACCAAATAATAATTTTCCAATCGATACGACAAAAAAAACGAGATAGGGGGGGCCTCGTGATGGATAAGTATTATCCTGCATTATTTCGCGGAGTAATTCTAGAGCATTTTGATCTTCATCGGCTACAGGGTAGTGAAACACACATTGAGGACAACCAACACACATGATAACTCGGCTCACCTTGAAGTCCATGTCTGGCCCGCTGGGCGTCAAATACGGCACCGGCGCCTTCCCGCCCTTGGGATCCTTCTTCAGCTTCATATAGTACGTTCGTTGGTGCACGATGGGACAGCGCGCGTCCTGCCCTCCCCCCAAACTCCCAGTTTCCGCGGCGGTAAACACCATCACGTGATCGAGTCCGCTCAACACCAGCGAATCTACCGGATCGCCTCGATAGAAGTCTATCAGCAGGTTCTGCAATCTCCTGAGATTGACGTCCGACGTCCATATATCTCCCACGAACTGCAGCATCGGCTTGCTCCCGAGCCTCTTCTTGGGCAGACCCCCGAAATCGTTGAGCGAGCGGTATTGCAGTATCCCGATCTCCACCATGTCCAGCACGCGCCTGTCGAAGGTCCGACCCATTATCAGATTGTTCGGTCTCTTCTTATTGTGACTCGCGACCGCGAAAAGCGCCGCGTCGTTCTTCGTCGTGAGGAATTCGAGGCTCTGCTGACCGGCGTCGTCGAAGGGTACGATGACGTTGTTCTTCGACAGCATCTTCGCGTGAGGCGATTGGACCGATCTCATGTCCTTGAGAACGGTCGCCATGGCGTCGGAACAACGGATACCCCTGAGGAGGAGGGAGCTCTTCGCCCCCTCGACGAGCTGGGATTCGGTCGTCTTGAGATACCGCGCTATCCTCGCCTTCGGCTGCTTCCCTCCCGAGATTAGCTTCGCCTTGGCGGTTTTGGCCTGATGGGGCGTCGGAGCCATATTTGACTGATATATTCGGTGGTGTGGTAAAGTTTCTATCTAGTTGAACCGCCCGATCTGTGATGCCGAGGTAGGTAGTATGGTGTCCAATGATTGAAGGAAGGTCGGTGGGCCGGCGGGAGACGGGTGGCTTTTGTTCTGTGGGTGGCGGGCGCGGGTGGTGGTTTTGTTGGTTTTGTAAATCGTGCTAAAATAGCAAAGTGACGACGGCCGGACAGGCGATAATCATTTACCGCATACTTGAGCCTTACTTACTCTAGGTCATCATCCTACGAAATCCTACGCAAACCAAGACCCCCGCCAACCCCACCCCAGAAACTAAACCCACACGACGCCTTTCACCTTAGTTGGACAATAGGGAGAGGAAAGGTGCGTCCAAGTCCGGTACGACGACGATGATTAATGATCATCGTCGGAATATCGTAGAAATATTTGGATGGCAGAGTGCGGTAGTGTGCGGCAGTGTGCGGCAGTGTGCGGCAAGTTTGGACGGCGATGCTGATCGTTGTCCAGGCGGCCGCAGTCGCATCGATGGGCGATGGTTGCGTCGTGGCGATTGTTTTGGGTGTTGCCTCGCTTACTACAACAACATATTATCATCCATGTTTTCGATCTGATGCATATTACTTTCTTCTGCATGTTCTCATGCTCTAAATCTCCTTACTTCTTCTCCCCCTTAGTGTCTATTTAAATATTATTAAGCAATCATGGACGAAGATAAGGTAACCGAGCTTCGCAAGAAGCGCACCTTCAAGAAATTCACCTTCCGCGGTATCGAGCTCGATGCCCTCCTCGACCTTACCAACGATGAGCTCATGGACCTCGTCACCTGCCGCGCGCGCAGGCGCATGTCCCGCGGATTGAAGCGCAAGCCCATGGCCCTCATCAAGCGCCTGCGTCAGGCGAAGAAGGAGGCCGAGCCGGGCGAGAAGCCCCGGGGCATCAAGACCCACCTCCGCAACATGATCATCGTGCCCGAGATGATCGGGTCGATCGTGGGAATTTACAACGGGAAGATGTTCTGCGGTGTGGAGATGAAGCCCGAGATGGTGGGCATGTACCTCGGCGAGTTCGCCATCACGTACAAGCCGGTCAGGCACGGACGTCCCGGTGTTTCCGCCGCCACCCAAACGCGATTCATCCCTCTCTAAGAGTCATTGTGTTTTAATAGTAAAAAGCAACAGTTGAGAAGAATACTCGAATTTTGATTTCATCTTGAGGCTCTCCTCATGGAACCATGACCACGCCCTCCTTCCCTGACTGAAATTTCGGGTCACGTGGTCACTGATCTACTGGTGATCACCCCGATGAAACTTTATCCTTTTCGCTCCCCTTCGACGGCATCGATCTGGCTGTGCTGGAGAACATGATGGGAACAGGGATTGAATCCAGTACGGTGGAGGGCATCCTGAGGGCAAAAAAATATGCTATCTCTTTTTTATGAATATTATTCTACTGTGAAAAATCCCAGCGCTTGATTATTTATCCTATCTCAGAGCTCCTCCGCCTCCACCTTCCCCCAACTAAAAATCGTCATCATCTTCCTCCCCAGTCCAAATCACCCCTGGATTACTCTAGAGAGTGCAAACAATCGATGCATTTATGGATGCATTGGATTTGTGTGTGTAAACTTGGCCACCGTGGCACTGGGTCTTTGCCATGATTGGGGTATTAATCCACAGGAAAGTGCTCCCAGCTCTGCTAGGTGCTGCGGTAAATAAGCATTAAGGGCTAGCCATACAAGAAGCCCACCCACAGAATTATCCCAACGGAATCATCAATCATCACCCTCGTCATTGGCATCCCCCGTCAGTGACTCCGAGCCGTCAACTGACAAGGGCTGCTCCCACCAAAACGATGCATTGGTTGGATCAACAGTGAAGTCAGAGTCAGAGCCATGGCCTGGTGGTCACGTGAAGTTTGGATGAGTGACTAAAATAGTGAGCTCCCCTTCAATCAGACTGTAGCATCCCCATAGGCTTGTTAGCTAAGGCTTAGCCATAGCGCCTTGAGGTTTGGAGCATAGATGGACATGCTCTCCAGCAATTCCACTTGATAAAGGATGAAGGATGAAGACGGATGAATTGCAAATCATTGCTGACAAAGTTTGGCTTAAGATAGATGCAAAGCTTGTAGGAATTAAAGCTTTGGGGATGCTTAGCAGTGCGTAGCATTTCATGTACCCATTCATCATCATCGGTGGGACCATTAGTAATACATGTAGAATGATTTGAGCAGTGGCAATTCCACAGTGAGATCACACTGGAGGTGTTCTGCATCAACAGCTCTTCAACCAAGGGTGCGAGCACCCTTGTTCAATTTCACTTTGCAAAAAAAAACATCAACTCATTTTCAATGTTTCAAGCTTCGGCATAGATAATTCAAGAGTGGGATTGATTCTTGAATTTTTAAAACACCCACATGACTGAATGACAAGGAACCTCATGATGGGCATTGCGATAGGAATGTCATTGATCTTCTGTTGATTGTTCAAGATTCGGACCAGCATACAATAGCAATGACCATCATGGACCCTCCTCTTGTTGGTATATCTGGCAAAGGTTTGATGGTCTATGAGAGGGCCAAAGTAGTAGAATCTTGTTCCAGAGGCAATATCCACCGTGTCAATGTCATCATACCTTGTCGACTCCTTCGTTAACGATCTGCTACATGCCTTGCAGGAAAACATACACTTAATGCAACCCCCACCAAACATGGAACACACTTATCCTCAAACATGTGGGAAGGGTTAGGCACGTTGCAGTCCATGTTAAGATGCAAATGACTTGTAGACAGGGAAGAGTGCATTTGGACCGATTGGGAAAGCAGACCTTCTTGTGTACTTGCCAGTCCTATGTGTGGCATTCCACATCACAGTAAGCCACGGGGTGGCAACGATTGCATTGCTTCATGGCTTCCTTGCCGCAGGTTTGGCAGAGATGTAAAACATTCATTGTAGGAGTACTTCTAATCATCTGAAGTTGCAGACCTGTGACCTCAAAGTGCTTCCTATTAGATACCTGCTGCTGGTTTGAACTGCAATGAGCGAGATGATGGTCCTGCTCCCGCCAAATAAATCATCTTCCTCAAGTAAGAGCATGAGGTGCAAGAGCAAGGCTACTATCATACCAAGAGGCCGATCAGTTTGTTTTAGACCTGCACTATGGTGTAAGACTTCCTCTCCGGCCTGTGGAATTCATCCCTCCAAAGATTCGTTGAAGAAATAGAAAGGGCCAAACGTGATGTTTATGCATCATCTGAGTTACCTTCAACCGAACACTGAACGCAACCAGATGCTCCCTTACCACAATCTTATCCTCGAGCGTCAATAGGTCATTAACTCTTACTCCATAATGTAAATGGGAGGGGACAGCAACTGGGTAGTACATATGATACAAATTCTTGCCTACATGAACATAATTAAACTAGAATAGTCACACCAATTAAATTGAAATGTGGATGGCCGCCGTTGCCAAATGTTCTTTGATAAAGAAAACGAGCCGGTATGATCGTCTAACAACCCGCCCCCAAACATATAACCTTAAAATACCCCTTCCTCCCTCCGCCCCCCCCCCTCTCCAGCTCGCGTCCTCCGCACGCACACGCGCCACTCACACGATCGAGGGGGTATGAGCCGCCATGCCCGTCTCGCTGCAAAGGCTACCCTTGTACGTCTCGTACTCTCCCGTGTGTCTCGCTATCTGACTCACGACGCAGCACGAGCACCACATGCTGCAGCACATGTCCTCCGCAACTCCGCAGCGTTCCGTCGGGATGGAATACTTGGCACGCACGTTCTCGCGAAGTTTCATAAGCGAGTAGATGGAGTAGATGGTGAAGGCCATCCCACCAGTGAAACGTGTATACACGATCCACGCGGGGACCGAGTCGTAATTGAAGGAGTATTCGGCCATCTCGAGGGCGAACGTGAAGATCATGTAGCAGAGACAGAGGGTGAGGACCACCATGAAGGTGTGTTTGGTCGCGGCATCAGGGGCGGGACTGCCGAGCCAGTTGAAGCGAAGGCGTTGCAGGACCTGTGCCATGGCGACTGTGTGGCGACGAGTGTGCAAAAAGAATGAGAAAGTATTCGGGCATCGGCGGCATCGATGCGTGGCTATGATGAAGCAAAACGGACACGATCATGGAACGGGTGCCGCTCGAACCGAGAGTAAGCTTCCGATCATTATTTCAATCGTGGGCTCTTTTCTTCCCTCAGCCCCCCCCCCCCACCTCAAAGTCAATAGAATGGGTAAAAACATCTCACCTTGAGTGCAGCACAGCGCGCACCACAGACTGGGGTGACACACCCCCGCCTTAAAGATGTCGAATGTCCCGTCCTTCCATTGTCCCGTGGGAGTTTGAATGCGAGGCTCCCCCACCGCGAAGTCGTCCGGGAGCGGTATCAGGAAGACCTGACCCTCCACGACCCCGCCCGGTGGCACCTCGACGCTGATCGTCTTCCTGGACCCCGGCGCTCCCACCTCTGCCTCAAGGACATAACCCTCCGGGAGGGTGCTGGGGGCGATGATGTGAACCTTGACGGGGATGTCCTTGGAAGGACCGTCGTCGCCTTGTTGTAGCACGTAGGACATGATTTTGCGTTGGTTTGTAAGGGGATTGGGTTCTTTGTTCGACTTGCGTCGGTTGTCACGGATAGAGGGGTTAGTTGTTCACCGTCTGGGAAAAATGAAAGGTTTCTCGTTATCGGGCGGAGCTCGCCACAAAGGACTTCGTCGAAGATGTCTCCTATTCAAATTTATTAACATGAATGAAATTTTGGCTCTTTTTCTCTTTTCTCGCTCTAAAATCTCCAGCGTTCAACGGTTGCGCAACAAAGGTGGGGTTCTTTTTTTGAAGCTTTCCCATCCCATCCCTCTTGGATTCCATAATATTCCATAATAATGGATTTTCTGTGGGGCACTACCATACACCATACCAAGTGGTAGATTAGCTACCAATTGGTAGTTTGTTCGCCGACCATAATAACATGGTTATTCGGCCTCGGTGGACAAGATATGGCTTCATCTGGATGTCACCATTGGGTGAGTGCTTGCATCGCATTGCTGTGGTTGCTGCCATGGTCGACGAATTCGGTTAAAAACACAAAACACTACCAAAACGAAAACACAAGACACTACCAAAGAAATAATTTTGCTAGCTAACCGACGGTAGACCGAAGCCATAACCTATGAGATTTTTGTACCCCAAGTTGGTCCCTCTACTCAGCTCATCGACACAACAAGCTTCGTTTAAATGCGATGCGCCACGATTGTAGCTGAAGAGCTCGTGAACATTTCTAGTTATCAAACGTTGTGAGGGGACAAAAATTGAAAAAGTTACTAAGCGATCACGAAGCTCGATTTATAAGCTGGCACATATGTTCACCACTAGCACTAGTGGTAAAGCTGTTAACGTTAGAATTTGGAATTGTCTCATCAAATTGTCTCTACGCCAGGCACCATCATGGAGACAACAGCTGCTGATAGTAATGACGGGAACAACAGTTGTCACGAGACTGACACATTATATCAATATGGTTTGTATTTGTATCATCTACCTCAGTGTCATTTCTTCCCTTAGGAAATGTGACATCATCTAATGAATTCATGTTTGATATTATCACTTTAGGAACCAGTGGGGTTTAAGAACCAAACACTAAATCTTTCAGATTTAGAAAACAAGGAGGAATTATATTTGAAAGCAATGTGGTCGTTCTCAGAAAACTCTTCTAGTGACTAAACGATTCAGCGCCTGAATACGTGTTTTTATGCTATGAGGTTGCCTTACAACAATTGACACAGCCCTTTATTCGAACAAAAAACGACATCGGCAGTGATAGATAGAGATACGATACTTAGCTGTCACATCGTTGTACATTAGCTGGTTCTTAAACCCCGATTGCTACGGTAGAGCCAGGCGAGCAAGTTGAGGCCGCCAATGGGTATGTTAAGCACCCATAAAGTGCCCCAGCAACTGCTGTAACCCGGCCGAGAATGAGGAGATGCAGGGAAGGGTAAGGTCTCGTCATACCACAATCAATGGATGGATCAATAACTGGGGAATTATCTCCCACTCCCAGTTCATTCACCACAACATTATGCAGCACCGTGCGTTTTTTTGGGCGTGCGCAGTCATCACGCACCTCATGATCGAGAATGGTGAGCTGCTCTTCTAGGTGGAGTAAGGTGATACTGATACGGTGCAGGCACTCGACCGATGGCGGCATCCAGTGGCTTCGAGTGAAGCCCTGGATGTGCTCCATCGGGCGATGCACTCCGCGTTGTACCGCTGCATCACCATGGCAGCAAAATCGCCAGCAATTCGCCTGCATGTTTGTTGTTGTCGATTCGTTGTTGCCCACTACCATAGATAAATAACATAGTAACAATCAATTTAAACTAAAACCGAGACATAACGTTGTTCATTAGTGATAATGTTGTTTGTGGCGCCCGCTGTCGATGATGAATGCCGTTTCGGTTTGTATACAAGTAGCTGTAGAATTAATTTAATTACACGGTTATTTTAACAATTTATATTTAATAAACCCAGCATAAGCGCCCATGGCTAACTAACCGTACTATTCCTATAATAGGAAAACTACGGGGCGGGATTTTTTTGTTCCCGCCCAAACCCTTATAAGCTGTTAAGGTGGTCAGGAATAATAGACAGCCAGAGCCCCTGGCACTGGCAAGGATATCCTGAGATTTGATGGCAGGATTGTCAATGCCCCGTGCGTCGATGAACTTCTGCTCGGGCTCCAGCCGTTCCATGCAGCCGTACAGACCCCAGCGGACCACAAAGTCGTGGTAGTCCTCCAGATCAAGGTGAACATACTTGTCGACAATGGAGGGGGCGCAGAGACATCTTATCCGAGAACATCATCGTACGTTCTTTGGGATACCCCTCTCTCGCAAGTCCAATTAAAACCTGCAGTCCTCGAGCACCTTCCAGAACCAGTTCAACTTCAAGAACATCATCGATAGGAATTACACGTACATCAGTAGCTTTGGCACGAATCACGGCTGGCTTGTGGGCGTGCAGATTGGCAACGGCGCTGGGTCGATCGTGGACAAGGACACTGCCCACATTCCAATCTTTTACACGGGCACGACAAATCCAGCC
>JALLOS010000310.1:0-13784 GCA_036939435.1 Stephanodiscus minutulus
GCCGTCGTCGCTGCCGATGGTGCATCGAAGACGACGACGACGACGACGGCAGCTCCATAGTCGAGGCGGGTTGCGTCGGTCGCTCCTCCGGCGGGTATCCCATCTCGCGCACGAACGGCGGATTCATGACCACGTAAGGATTCATCACTCCATCACCCCCCCCGTCGTCGTCGTCGTCGTCGTCGCCGTCTTCGTAGTGGTAGTCGTCGTCGTCGACCGCCCCGCCCCCCCCGAGCAGATCGTCCAGGTCGCTGTCTCGATCGCCCGGCATCGTCCTCCCCCCCCGCCGCGATGCCGTCGTCGTCGTTTTCGTCGTCGCACGCGCCTTGGCACCGTCTTCGCCGTCGGAATCAGAATCCAGGACATGGGCGTTCTTGCGACGGCTCATCATCTTTTCGTCTCCGTCCCCCGTCCCCAGTTGTTGGCGTTCGTTGGCGTTGGGTTGTTATTCGGACCGGGCCTCTGTCTGTGGTAATTTTGAGAAAAAGATACCTATCCATCTTGCGGGACTAACGAGTCGTGTCTGTCAATTTTAGAGTCCCGATTGTCGCACGTCGTCGGGGAAATCGGCGATGTGTTGTTTCTCGTAATAAAAAACGACACATCCGAAATCCGCTTCCCTCCGGCGGCCGAATATTATTTTCGCACACGCAATGATTACCAGCTTGGATGGGGTGCTGCCAGCAGCCATAAAATCGAACGAAAGATGTTCCCCCATCATGGCATACCGCGAGCGCAGCCGCATAGAGGCGTCTGACCGACGCTGATGAATGATGCCCCCGTTGGCCACTCTTCGATGCGGGGCGCTGTCGCAGGTGATGGCGGCCTCCGACTCCGCCGGGAAGTCAAAGGTCGTGAGGACGACGAAGGACGGGAGGAGGAGGCAGGGTTCCACGTCGTCTCTGAACAAGAGGACGAGGAAGCCGCGGACGGAGGACGCGTTCCGATCGATTATCGCCGTCCCCGGCGATCATCGCGACCAACGCGATCCGCTCTCGCTCTCGCTCGGCGGCGAATTCGAGTCGCGGCGGCGGGGGGGCGACGCCGCCGCCGACGGCGGATTCCCAAGCCACTCGCCGAGGTACGTCCCTCGGGGGTACCCCCTCGCCGCCCTCGAACGGCGGGGGGACGCCTCCTCCCCCGGCGGGCGCTCGGCCGCGTCTTCCTCCGGGGGGGGGGAGAAGGGACGCAGGTCGACCGACTACCCCTACTCGGGGAGGCATTCACCTCGGTACTGTCCGGCGGGGAGGCATCGAGACGAGATGATGGCGTCCCCCCCCCGCGACGACGACGAACAACGACGGCGGCCGATGACACCACCCCGCCAACAACGAAAACCGACGGGCGGGGGGGGGGGGGGCACCCAGGGCAGACGAATTCGAGGTGAAGAGGACGAGGGGATCGGCAATTCCGCCTCGACGGGAGCGTCTTCGTCTCCTTCCCCTTCGTCTTTTTCCTCCTCCTCATCGTCGTCGTTGGTCGAGGACGCGCGACACATTCGAAATCAAGGCAACAACAACGACAACAACAACGACAACGACAACGACAAATGCCACAGCCTGCAACAGATGAAATTGCGACAGGAGATACTCCAGAGCATACACGGGAGGAGGCAGGTTTACCCGACGTGTCCGAATTGCTCCGGTGAGCTCACCTACCTCTACATATCATCGTCGTCGTCGTCCACCTCGAAAAGGAGGAAACAACCACCACCACCGAGGGATGATGATAATCAATCCACCCCGCCTCGCGTATCGGCATACGAGATACACGACGGCGACGAATCCGCGAGGTACAAGATGAAACACCTCCTGCCGCCGTTGTGCGTGGGATGCCGGACGCATTTGTTGTTCGAGGGGTCCGAGGCGAAATATCTCATGATGGAGAATTTCAATAAATGGGTCGACAAGTGCAAGCGCGGCGGTAGCGACACGGAAGATGACGAGGGCTATCGCCATCGACATCGGGGTAAAGCCAGTGGCAGCGCAGGGGCGTATGATTTCAACGATCCGAGGACCCCGAGGTATGCCAGAATGGTCATCGTTAGTTGTACACCCACTCCGCTGCCCTTGCACAATAATGTCGGATCGCCCCCCCGTCGCGGCAATAGCTCTCGCGGCGAACGAGAGTTAAATGACGAGGGAGGGATGATTCCCGAAGAGGATACTTCGACATTGTCGACGTATCGTAGGAAGGGACAACTTAATTATGAGCACAGTCGCGAGGCAGTGCACGATGACGACGTGAAGCTCGAACAGCGCACAAAGAGGAATGTACCGGATGAGAATCGGCAGGATGATGCTGCGCAGTCGGTAAATAGCAAGACCACTCGCAAATGTGATGGGAAAATCTTTTCTTTCGATGAGGACCTCTTTTTGAGTGACGATAGCGGCGATGGTAGAGAAGGTATCAATCTGATTCGTACTGCGTCCGAAGAGCAACTGATATTGGAGAACTATTCAATGAAGTGAGTAAAAGACCTATGATAGTGTCGTACGTTATATTCGATAAAATGAAATGTGCTCAGTCAACATTTTCTCTGCCACACGCGATGGTACAACGCAGAAAAGAGATTGCCAGCAAACAAATTGCAAAAGATTTACTAAGAGGACACGAATTTTCAAAGTCCAAATGCGAACGATGTAGGATGCCAATGACTCAGGACCGCGACAACGAAGGGTCGATAGTCTGTGTAACCTGCCTAGGGGTTAAGCGGAAAGCGAAGCGGATAGCTAAACAAAAAAGAAAGCAAACGGAGATGAAAAAAAGCGATGGTTCGGATAAGACATGCCTCACTGTTGATGTTTTTATGCCAGTATGCGAAAGCCCTGTGATGACTCATCGGCCGGGCAAAGATTCAGAATCGTTGGACCTTCTAGACGAGACAAGGCGTGTGAATATGCGTGCGGAAGGTCTGGTGGTCGTCCAATCCTCATCTCGCAATAGCCCAGTTTACTTAGAAACTATCAACAATGGCTCGTATGGATGTGGCAATCAATCTTCAGAGTCCTCAATTGGGTTGAACGCACTTCACGATAAGTCAGCTTCAAAAGATTCAACAATCGCTCAACAGAGTGATAGCACATCAGCATCAGAGCTCAGCTATGCGAATTTATTCCAATCCAATTCAAGCAGTCAATATCGCAATCCTGCAATTGAGTACTCTCTTTCTTCCTATAAAGAAAAAACATCTCAACGGCACCAGTCTCTGCTTCCTCATGGCCTCAGCAATCTGTTCGAAGGGTTGGCATCGGAAGCTACGGCACTTCATGTGTCTTCGGATGTCTCGTCAACCCGATGTCCCCGCAATTTACCTCCAAGTGAGAAATTGTATCAAGGGTCCAGTTCAGAAGTGTCGGAGCTTCATCAATCTTCGATTGCATCACACTCCCCGGTCCCGAATGATGTACCTCCATGTGAGATGATTCAGCAAATCTCGACAGCAGCATCAGACGGTCATGTTTCCTATATTGATAGCAACTCGGATAGACAGCCTATACCAGAAGTAAAACATGGTTGCCAATCATCCGTGGGTGAATCGTCTACGCGACTCCCTCGCGCCGTGCCCTCCAATGCGATAATTCAGCAGCCTAGTGTGAAGGCGGAATCAGCAGAGCGGCATCATAAAAGTCACATCAATACTTATCAGCATTCAATGTCGGAATTGTCCGAGTGTCAGAGCTCCCCTGTGGCAGCTAAACGCTGGGGTTTTTGTAAAGCACCATCGAATGAAATGATAATCACTCCATTCCAGAACCAGCAAAATGCAGCGGGTGTATCTGGTGGGATGTCTTGCCAAAACCTCGACAACCAGGATCAAAACATTTGTAGCGCATCTTCGGGAGAATCATCAACAATATGTCCACGTGACTTACCTTCCAATGAAATAATAATCACTCCATACCAGAACCAGCAGAGTGCTGTGGATGTATCTGATGGGCTACCTTGCCAAAACCTCAACAGCCAGGATCAAAAAATGTGTATCGCATCTTCAGAAGTATCGTCAACACTATGTCCTCGTGACTTACCATCCAATGAAATGATAATCACTCCATGCCAAAAACAGCAAATTGCCGCGGGTGTATCTGAAGGGCTGTCTTGCCAAAACCTCCACAATCAGGATAAAAATATTTGTAACTCAACTTCAGAAGTATCGTCAACACTGTGCCCTCGTGACTTACCACCCGATGAAATGATATGGCATTATGGAACACATGATGAAAAAATCCGACGTTCACGTGGTAGTGACGAAGATAGCATAAGTGAAAGGATTATTCAACTGGCATATTCGTTACGTGAAGTTGCGTATCAGCTGCCTCTCAAAGATAATCATACCGCTACTGCCAATTCAGAGCTGGTAGACAACAGACATCCAACGGATTCAATTAGCTTGGATCGAAGAAGTGGTCGTGATGAAGGTAGCATGAATGGAAGAATAAATCGACTGGCGGATTCGTTAGCAGAAGTTGCAGATCAGCTGCCCCACAAAGACAGCCTTGTTTTCAGTGGCAATTCCGAGCTGGTAGACACCAGACAGCCAACGGATTCTAGTATCTTGGTTCGAAGAAGTGGTGGTGATGAAGAAAGCATAAGTGAAAGGATAATTCGATTGGGAGATTCGTTAAGAGAAGTTGCAGCTCTGATGCCCCACGACGACCAAAGTATTGCCAATAGCAATTCCGAGCTGGTAGCCAACAGCCAGCCAATCGATTCAAGTTGCGTGGACCAAAGAATTCGACAACGTGAGCCTTTCTACCCAATTCAACATATCAGCAACCAAATAATCTTTGGTGAAGTCCAAATGAAGCAGGATTCTGGAACAATCGAAGTATCGTCCAAGCAGGAGTTTCATATCAACAACACATTATGTCATCAAAAGAACTCGTTGAGTCCGCCATCTCCAACTTTGAAAGAGACCAACCCCACAGCAAAAATAACCCGTTCATCTTCTCTTGGTGTCCTTCATGCTCAGAATTCGCCTTCTGTATCCATGTCTAACAGCATGCAACATCCCATCAATTTCTGGAGTAAGCAACACTACATGCCGAGACAAATCCGGATTTCTCCGATAGCCGCTGTTAGAGAATTGAAACCCTTCAGCAATTTTTACAATAACAGCGTAAAGAATGAAGCGCCTGCACAGCGCGAAACAAGTTCCAAGGCTCTGCACTTATGGGATCATTCAAGTCCCAGTAAATACCGTGCCGATCCTCCGGGTTGCAGAATGGAATATTGCGACAAAGTGGGGAGAGATCCACCAGATGATACAAGCTCTAGGAGACAACCGAGAGGCTCACACAACTCTGCAATCGATACAGCAACCGCTGAGGACGAGCGGGCAACTCCACGGAGAAACAATAATCAATCAAATTGCAGAAGAGATCCACCAACTGAGAAATTTGTACATGATCGTATACCCTCACGCCGTCCAAGTCGCAAAGGCATTACGCTAGAGACAAAAGGGAGGAATAATCGATCTCCTGCCCAAGACGCGACAATTATTAATACTCCTCTTCTGTCCATAGGAGAAAGACACCGCTCTTCGTTTTCTTTTGACAAAGGAACGCGGACCAAATCTCATCCATATCCTAAGCTTTCGCAGGGCAAAAGTTCTTCATTGGATGCTCCCTCTTGGGATTCCAGTGAGATTGATGCGCATCGTACACACTCAAGCCATTCAATTCGCAAAAGCATTATGCCAGGGACAAAATGGAGGAATACATATACTGACAACAACCTCTCTCCTGTCCAAGCCGCGACAATTATTAATAATCCTCTTCTGTCCACAGGAAAAAGACACCGTGCTTCGCATTCTTTTGACAAAGTAAGAATGCAGGCCAAGCCCCATCCGCTTTCGGAGAGCAAAAGTTCTTCATTAGAGACTCCTTCTTGGGATTCCAATGAGATTGATGCAACACTTCAGACGGCAAAGTCATGGGGAGAATCATCGATGGATGTGCTGTTCAAACAGATTGATGAAATAGAAGATGATTTCAACTCCATCGTTGCTACTTTGTCAGGTTCGGATGGTCAATCATTGCTAGGTTTGAAGAGCTCAAATGATTCCTTAAATAGCACCATGGTTAAACACTCTCTTGTCGAGTTCACAATAAAGAACGGCGGAAGCTTTGAGAGCAATGCATCAGCAGACAGTAGTATGGTAACTGATGCAGTGGATCAGATGCGCCGTATTAAGGATTACATCGAACAAAATGATTCCCTTGATGTTGGATCGGATTCAGAAAGCTACAATTCACAAGGCGAAATGTCAGAGCTGATACAACGTCTTGCCAATGCTGCTGAATCTCTACGTGAGCTTAACGAATGGGACGATTGAGATATACAAGCGCTTTGTCAGCTCATTTTTTCATGCACTACATCATTCACACAACAGAAGTATAAAAATAAAATATACACATGAAAACAACAGAATAACAAACTCACCACAGGGGGGAGTCCTCCTCCTCGTCGTCCGGGGGCGCCGTCATAGGCGTGCTCGACATATTCGGCTTGAATCCAGATGGGGCTTCGGGGGGTTGTTGGGAGGGGGACCTGACGCGCTCAGCATGGTTCCTCTTGGCGTATCTTCTTAATTCTATTGAGAGGGGCTAGAGAGGAGTTCAGAGACCAAAGCCCTAATATTCATATGCTACCTGAGGAAGGTGAATGGTGACGCTGAATGCAATGCCGATTGGTAGGAGTGTGCACACACTTGCTCCATACTGTACATAGAGTAGTAAATTGTGTGCACACTCCGATTGGTATGATTGTGCACACAATTTAGGGGTACAGTACCTACCTGCCAATGTGTACATATTATGGTCCGGTAATGAATTCAAATTTGAGATACCGCCTGTTGCCCACTCTCTCGCAGCAACCACTGCGCATGTAGTCATTTATCACCGCCCGAACCCCGTGCGCAACGAGCCCTCCGTCTCGCGGCCGCATCTCTGTACCGGCAAACCGCTTCAACTGTCGAACCCACCAACGAGGAGGTGACTATTGAGATGGACGACTGCATTGTCTCCAACGAGGCGCTACATCAGGTATAACCTATTTGTGCTTAAGAATGAGCAGGACATATACGAGCAGGAGGGCATCAATTAGTCGTTCATATCATTCCCCGACAATCAGGATGCGTTGGACTTGATATGGAAGAAGGGGTACGGTATATTGAACATATTGGACGATCAGTGCAGGGCGCCGGGTACCACGGATAAGACGTTCGCCAGTGAGTGTGTGTGTGTGTGTGTGTATTGTTTTCAATTTTTATGATTTATATTCGTTCGTTTTTGATGACCTAAATTTGTCAAACCGACCTGCTTGATGGATGGTCCACTCCGTTCTGTCATCCCCAATCAGACGATCTGTATCAAAAGCTCACGAACAAACCGCGTTTCGAGGCCAACTTTCGTCAGGTGGGAGCGAGGCAGTTCGGGGTCTACCATTACGCCGGACTCGTCGAGTACGACACGGACGGATTCGTGGAGAAGAACAAGGACGAGCTACCCCGCGAGGCGACGGACCTATTGCTGTCGTCGTCGAGCGCGTTCGTTAGGGAGCTCGCTTCGATCATAAGCTCGTCGTCGTCGTCGTCGTCGGACCAGGCCAAGTCCTCGGCGGCGCCAACGCGGGGGGGGAAGAAGAGCGTCACCGTCGGCGGACACTTCGCCAGCCAGCTGCAATCGCTTCGGGCGAAAATCGAGCTCACGTCCCCCCATTACGTCCGATGTCTGAAGCCCAACGGTCTCCTCGTACCCGATCACTTCGATCCGCTGATGATCGTGGAGCAGTTGAGGTGCGCGGGCGTCGTCGAGGCCGTGCGTGTCAGCCGCGTCGGTTACCCCCAGCGGTACAATCACTCGCAATTCGTCTCGCGGTATAGGACGCTGGGATTGCGCGAGATGAAAAAGGCGGCGAAGTCCTCGTCGCGCAAGGTGAAGCCGGTGGTTGTTTTAGTGGATGCCATCGCGAGGAAGATGGTGGACATCATGGACAGATCTCCGTCGGCGAACAAATCTTCATCGGACGGCAGGAAGTCGAGCTCCTCCGAGGGCATGGTCGATTTATTGGCAGTGGGGATACAAGTTGGCAAGACGAAGGTTTTCCTACGACGACGTGCGTTCGACATTCTTGAACAAATGCGCAAGGGCCACATGGCCACCGCCGCGATTAAGGTCCAGGTCATCGCGCGAGGGTATATCCATCGCCGCTCCTATAAGGAATGTCGCGAGGCTAATCTACAGCTGCAATGTTGGGTCCGGGGTATCCTTGCCGTAAGAAAAGTGCAAGTCGCTCGTGAAAATATCAACGCCCAAAGGATACAAAATACTTACAGACAACATAGAGTTCGTGCTGCATATCTCAGTGTGCTGACAATCGTTCGATGGTGTCAACGGCGGCGACGTGGGTCGCTGGGACGTGCAAGGTACAATAACTTGAGGAAGATACGACGTTCCGCCATTGCGATTCAATGTGCCATACGCATCAGACAATCTTGTCAAATTTTGGAGAAACTGAAGTACGCTGCCAAGAATTTGCAGAACGTGGCCGAAGAGAGGGACAAATTCAGGGAGCGGATGGAGCAGATGAGAATAGAAATGGAGCGGGTGAGACTGGCGGCGAAGAAGGAGGCCGAGGATTCTGCCAGATTAAAGAGTCAGGCGATGAGTACCCGCGACGGCGAAGCGAATAAGGTAGCGAAGCTGCAGGACGAGGTGGATTGTTTGAGGGATGAGCTGGCAGCTGTAAATAAAAAGCTAGAAGATGAAAATCAACGATCTAGGGAGGCAATCGAATCAGCACAGTCTATGAAAATACAATTGGAAACTGCTCACAAATCAATTGCTCAACTGAAAATTACGTTGGCGGAAGCTGACCGCCCAGAGGATAACGGCGACGCGAGCATAATAATGCAAGAGAAGTTAGATGAAGCACTCACCCTGGCTAATGTAAGAGAGGAGGAACTCAACAAGTTAAAGAGCGAACTGAGCAAGAATGGATCTGTTCCATTGAAGCCGCAGTCTCATTTGAATCGTATCGGTGAGTCCAGAGAAGAGGATTTGAATGAGATTGCGGCATTGAAGAAAGAGCTCAAAAAGGCTATGATGAAACAGACGTCAGCCTTTATGAACAATGATTGCTCAGAATATACCTCACTGTCATTAGAAGTGGTAGCAAATAGACAAAGAGAAGAAAACAAAAGACTTCGAGAGGAGCTAGAACGGGCAAGCAACCAGTCGTCACTCATATCAGACTCTGCGATTGTGGAATCAAAATCGCCGTCAGAGAAAAAGTTGAAGAAGGAACTTTCAAAGTTAAAGGAGGCAAACAAAAAGATATTAGAAACAGCCGAGCAGCAATATGTATCACTAATAGACCTCGAGAAAATGAATGCCGAACTTAAGAGTGAAATCGAATGTTTGCAAAATGCGAGCTTAGTCGGACTCACTGCCGATGCGAATTCATCTGACAATTTAAGGGCGCGTCTTGCGAAGGCAGAGTTGAGACTAAAAGCTGAGCAGACTCGTGCCGAAGAAGCGGTGGCCCGGGAGACAAAGCTTCGAACAGAAATGGCAGAGGTCCGAAATGGCGTCGAACGGGATGATTTCATTATGCATCAATCCATTGACGAAGAAGAAGAATTGGATGAAATTTCTACACTTAAATTCGAAGTTGAGCGCCTACGTAGTGAGTTGCGTGTGGTGAAAGATGAGCAAGGGACTTTACATAGCTATATTGCCGACGACACGAGTCACAAATATGATGAGCTGAACCGTATTGTCATGCAAAAAGACTTGGAAATTGAGAGACTCAAACTGCGTGTAAGAACCCAAGATGCACAGCTGTGCATCTTGGTAGACGAAGTGACTGATGATGATTTGATGTTTGGTATGAGGGAGTACAGTGACTGCAGCGCAGACATCGCCGCGGCAGAGAATGAAGGACTTCATGCCCTGAATGAGCAATTAGCCACACAGCTTGGAAAGTACGCAGAGGAATTAGAAGAAGCCAAGATTAAACTCAAGGAAGAAAAGACTCGTGCCGAGATGGAGATAAAAGCTTTCTCTATGGCACTTATGGGCGTGGATGACCTCCGCGTAGCTGCTGAAAACATGAGCCGGCAGCTTCATGTCATAAAAAAGAATGGTTATGTTCCACCAGGCGGCTTGACCGGGGAGGATTCATCAGAGAATATTCAAAATGCTATGCGTGCTGTCGAGTCGATGGCAAGAGCGAATCAGAGCATCGACCATCCATCAATGTCTAAAGGCGCGGCCGTTACTCAACACACGGGTTTCAATTTATGGAACATAATGAATTCCGTCATGAGTCCCGTGCGAGAGTCGATGGATGATGAAATAGAGGAGCCGATAGGGGGTATTATTCACGGCTTCACGGCAAATGACGATGATATAGTATCGTCGAGGAAAAGCTCATCCAAGCACAAATCATCCAAGCGGAAGAAAAAAAGGAGCGGCGGTAGCAGTGTCATCAGCTCCTTCTTTTGATATGGGTGTATGATAGAATTGTGAGGTTGAGGGAATCTGTCACTCTTGTTACCTGTGTAACTAAAGTTGAGTAACAAAAAATTACAGTGGGCTACTTGACACCAAGTAGTAATTCGTAGCTATGATGACACGTAAAATATTAATTGTAATCGACCCTATCGGTGATGATTCTGGATCCGTTGCTGAGTATGATTTAAGTTCACACAATAGAAAGATATTATGACAAAAACTTTCAAATGTCTGCGGTCTTTAGCTACCTTTGTTCAACCTTCTCGTCTTTTTCTTTGAGGAAAAAACAGATACGATCAATCGCGCATTATATGTCCTTCCTTATTCTCTTCTTCGTCCTGGGGCTGGTATGGATGCTGATCCTGCCCATTATATTGCTGCAGCTGTTGATGTTGCTGTAGACTAGGCTGAGTCATCGGATGTTGTTGATGTAGACTGTACTGCTCCAGCTGATAAGGCTGGGGCTGCTGGTTATATTGCACAGGTTGTGACTGTGATGTGATGTTTGCCAACGCATCAGCAACAGAATATGGCTGTTGGCTTGATGGACTGTATGTAGTTTGGCTCAATGTCGTTTGATTATGAGGATACAGTTGAAACATATTCGGTCGCATGGCTTGTTGAAGTTGACTCTGCAATATGTTTTGCAGAACACTGTTCAATACTGTCCCAGGGTTCGGTGATGCCTGCTGTTGGCCCTGGATTTGATTAGCTTGCAAAAGATACAACCATCTAAGAGTATCATTGATATTTCCGTTGGCGGAGGCCGGATGAGCACTGACATTGTTGCCTATCTGCTGAAGACCCAACAGGCTCGCAATATTTGGTGTATTGCCTATATTTCCTTGAAGTGAAGGCGGCTCAGCAACATGAGCAGGAGATGCTGGGATGTGCGCATTTGGGTATCGCCAAGCATTGCTTATTGTATTAACAGTGTTAGCTGCAGGTATCGCCGTTTGAAGTTGATGCTGTGGCCACGCTTGATGCTGTTGTGGGGCAAGAGTAGTCGCGGCTTGATTCCTCTCCTTGAGCAGAAGTTTCAACAGCAAGTTATTGACCTGCTGATTCTGATCTTGGCTTAGCGGTTGCTGCATGTGGCTCTGCTGCTCTAGTTGGCCAGCATACCCTTGATGGCCATGCAGACTTCGTTGATGCTGCTGCAGCAACGCTTCCATGTGAGTATTATTCAAGCCTTCTTGAACTGATGATACCTGATCATGACCGTTCAATAATGTTGTGGCACTCGCACTTCTGGCCGGGGTCAATGTTAAATAATTGAACATTCCTCTTTGAGGCATTGAAAGATCCGTTCGCGGCGCCGCTGCCTCCATAGCCACCTCTCTGACCGTGTCCATGTTGTGAACAAAGGGCATCTTGGACTTCGGCCCCCCTTCTTGGATACACTTGTTAATGGTGTTAAGTACAATGTAATCCAAGTTATCTTTTGATAGTCCCGCGGGTGTAGGACGTGCGGCGCTTATTTCCCACAAGATCGGTTCATGACTTATGTTAATGCTTTCAACTATCTTCGAGCCACCAATCCTTTTCATTTTCTTGGCTAGAAAGGGCAGGCCTCGTATAAAACGCTCGTTGTAGAACGAACCTTTATCGGGACCTTTGAGCAGTCCTGACGCAAACACACAAAACATGGCCAGCGTGAGGCATGTCTGAATGAAAGTGGTCTCAACGACGGCGCTGATGGATCAGCATTTCATAAAACAGTAGGAGTACTTACTTCGAAAACCCCAACCATTCGCCTGACGATAGAAACTAGCAATGCTTCCTTGATTGAAGTAAGTTGGAAGTACCTGTCTCTCAAACTCAGTCTGAGCAGCATTCGAATTATTGACAGTTGAGGGTAGGAGGAATATTGACCAGCAGACATTAAAGGAGTAGCACTCGTCTTACCTGATTCGAAATCTGCCAACTCCTCCCGTGAGGCATCCATGCAATGACATCGCTTAGACTTTCACAAATAAGAATCGCATGAAGTTTGACGACGAAGTTCGGGACGCTCATGGCGGGAGAGAGCGGAACGGTTGGATTGTCGTCTTCGTCTCTAGAATGATCGATGTAGTAAAAATATGGACCTGGGTTGAGCACCCTCACTTCGCGATAGGACGGTCCTGCCATAGAGTGTTTTGCGCTACTTTTCTTCCCTGTCGAGGGTTTCTTTCGTGCGACAGCGGAAGGCGACGGTTTAGACGGGGCATTCAATAGCCCAGACGATGAAGACTCGTTCGCCGATTCTTTCGGGTCTCCATCGGTGCTCTCCGTTGCACCGGATTCCTTTTGGGGGGTTGGCGAATCGCCATTATTGCTGCCATTGTGGGGCGAATCGCCATTATTGCTGCCATTGTGGCTTGGCTGAGCAGAGCCTTGTTTCGGCTCCATCATTTCTTTATATTTTGCTCTCGCTGCGGGATAGTGGCATGGTTCTTTCACCATTGTTTTCGAGTTGTCTACTATCGATAAGTTCGAAAAGCAAAAAAAGTAAAAATAAACTTTAACCGTATGTAGAGATGTAGAGAGTAATAAACATATGTTTACCTGCCCAAAAACAAATCGCACGAATAGGGGAGTTTGTGCTGGGGTTAAGCATTATTGAATTTTGGAGAGTGGTTTGAGGTGTTGGTACTTACCATGGTGTTATTTTCAATTTAAGCGCATTAAAAAAGCGAACTGATGAGGGAGTTGGGGAAGCTAAAAAATATTAACCAGTGTCACCCCTAGAATTTGTCGGGGTCTGCAAACGACGAAAAAGCAGATTGCGGGGGCGTTCCTTACTTTTCTACCCCTTTCGTCGTTCCACCCTTTTCTACCAATACCCTTCTTTTCGGAATGCACAGAATGACACGATTCTATGGTAACCCAATAATACCCTAATAGACACTGCGAAGGCATCGTTCGTGGGTGGTATGTACCATACCGTTGAGACGCTCCCGCAGCCAAGTTCAACGACAGATGTATTTTCTATTTTCTATTACTAACTAATATCTATTGTAATTAGTCTACTCCTCAAACGTCTTTCTTACGTGTCTTCTAAAGCACATTTTATTTGAGAAAGCCTGTTTTTTTCCAAATAATAATATGTACGGAGGTTTTGGCGGGAGAAAAAAAATCTGGACAGACCGCCTCACAGGTGATTTTGCTATCTATGACAAAACAAAGGCCACCATCCTCCGAGGCTCATCTCGTACTATTTGGCGGGGAAAAAAAAGTCTCAGAACAAGAATTTCGACGACCACATCACAACCATTTAAC
>JALLOS010000311.1:0-13772 GCA_036939435.1 Stephanodiscus minutulus
CCCTCCCAAAATTCTTTTATGGTCACTTTGTATCTATTGAGTTTCAAGTACTTCAAATTGAATATTTCGATCATGGACTACAACACCGTAACAGAAGACATAATTAGGTTGACTGATGACCTAAACACCTGGTCATCTACACTTTGTATTCCAGTGAAGGATTCTGAATCCTTACTTGATATCAGTTCTGCTGCCAATGATGCCGATTCGTGTGTACCTCCCGGAGCAAAGAATCAACCTCTTATATTTCCTAAAAGTAAGGGTTTGAGGTCTGTATATCGGTTTGACACTGATGTCTTTTTTGGCGAGTCTTCTTGGGATGACCTACGTTCCATGTTGAGGTCTGCGGTCAGTGGATGCAATATATCAGTTCACAAGACTATTCCACCTAATTCTTTGAGATCAAAGTACTACATCCTGGGTTGTGACCAATCGCGTCTGTATCGACAACAGGGTTCTGTTTTGTACTTAGAGGACAAAGTTGGTCCCCTTCATGTAGTTGATGAAAAGGCAAAGCGACACAAGAGTTCAGGAACAAAACGGAAAGGTTAGAACGCCAACATTTTCATGTATTTCATCCAGTTTGCTATCGTTTCCAAATTTCAACTATATTTTGTTTTTTTCACCTAGGTACTTTAGGCATGTCAGCCAAAAAGAAGAAGGATATAAGGCAGAAGTCTCTCGAATCTGCTCAAGCTTTAACACGGAAGAGAAATGATGTCCGACGATGTATCACAGGAAGAGCAATGTTGAAGGATGACATGTGTTCAATGAAAATACATGTGTACATGCTTCATAATAATCATTGGTACCTACATTGTAATAGTTGTTTGGATCACTGCAATCATCCTCCTTTACTAGCCAAAGCCAAGGCAAAGTCCTCCATGGATATGTCTCCCGGTAGCAAGACATTGGTGAGCACTACTATTTCAAAGGTGTCAAGTTCAATCCAAACAATTCTGCTCACCTTCATGCGTGCTATTCCCTCACTCTAGCTAAGTACGCTCTATAAACACAATGTGCCTCCCAGCGCAATAAGTGAAGTATTGAAAGACATCAAAGGTGGTGACGATGGCACGTATCTACCAAAAACATTATTTAATGAGCACGAAAAGTCTCTAGATCTTTTAAATCTTGCTGAGGGAATACTGAAAGATGATAGTGATGCCGAAAAACTAATCAAGCTCTTAGATGCGTAAGTTCATTGAAACAGGTTTCTATTGTCATGGACTGTTTCCAAAATGCTAACTTTAGCTTTCTTGAATCAGGCGTGAGGTCAATTATTTTATGGTTCAGCACGAGACTGGCAATGGTTTATTTGCTTATCCTAGGGGCCGTCCTGGACGCGATAGACAAATTGGTGAAAAGATACCCTGTCCTGTGGATGTTGATCAAAAATTGTGTAAACTTCGTCTGGACTATGGAATTAGTGAATCGAAGAAAATGATGGTGTTTTTATCTTTGGCCACCAAAGAAATGGTGCGATACATGTCCATGTATCCAGAAGTTTTGTTTATGGACTGCACAGCAGGTGTGTAACAACGTTTTGCTGTTCTTTTATGTGATTGTTTTTCTTCAAAACAAATCTCTTCAATCTATTTTTGTTCCATTCAGAAATGTTCAATTTGAATCAAGGCACGAACCGGCAGAAACGTGAACTATTTGTAGCTGCAGTTCGATCTTCATCAGGTGATACACTTCCAGTCAATCTAACAATTATCCCCTCAGCTCAGAAATGGGTGTTCAACGCAATATATCAGTTAGCGTTCCCATCATTATACTCGTCAAATGTGTGCTCTATGAATCGTCTTGTCCTGACAGATGAAGATAAAGCCGAGTATGCACCGTTTCAGTCAGCTATTGCCACTATGCATGAATTCAGTAAGTCTAATGTGATGCTATGCACATTTCATGGGATTTGGCAATCATTTAAGAAGGACCTGTATCCACTCCTGGATCTACATCCTAATGGACAACTCTTAGGTATGTTGATGCCATAATAGTTGTTTCAAATTCATCTAATTCATTTTCAGTCACATTAAATTGAATATATTCAAATTCATTATTTTCGACTTTGATAGCGGAGTGGCTATACAAGGTCTTCATAAGTCAAGCATGTGTCTATGAATCACAGATACAGTACAGAAAATCAAATGAGATACTGACGAATGTCATTCAAGGCCTTTATTCCGACAATGTCATAAATCAACAACAGAAAGAGGCCATCGAGATCTACCAGGTAAAGATTACCGGGAAACAACGGTATTTCGCCTTTTATTGTAGGAAGACAATTCCCATGACATTTGACGCAATGACAACATCCCCCGTTGAGTCGGTCAACAATCATATGAAACACAATGCTGGGGTACGTTCCAATGTCATGAAATTGTTAATTATTTTCCCTTTACTTCTTCTTCAATACGTCTCTGTGCCATCAATAGGTATCGGGGGGCAAATATAACGCTAGCAAGTCACTGTTCATGATAACAGAATCAACTGATAAAAGATCCGAGAAAATTTTCCACAGTTCACAACGGGAACAGCAGTTCACAGTTATTGCGTCAAAATTAACGAACAAGAAACTATTCAATAGGAATTGTGTGTATATGCTGAACCAAATGTATGACACACGCGGTGATGAAAATTGTGCAAGAGTTGCCACGGACGCGTGGATTGTATGGAACTTCCATAAGGACACACAACCAAAATTCGACAATGATGTGTTGGGTTTGGGCGTTGTGTTTCCTGTGTTCAGAAACGTTTACCGTATTTCCTTGATCAAGAAAAACACACAGCAATTTATGAAATGTGACTGTCTACATTACGAACGCAATGGTATTCCGTGCCAACATATACTTCTAATCACCAACAAGATTGAGGATAACATGGTTAAAATTCAGCATTGGAAAGTGTATGGTACTCACTTTGGAGATGATTCCAAACTCAGCGCAAAACTGATGGAGGCAAGGTCCATCCAGCAGAATAACGAGTCAAATGGTGTACCGATAACACCAGCTATGTTCAGGAAAATCATGAGTCCTATTTTTGGGTGAGCATACTATCCATTCAATACTCGATAGGTTTTTGTTACTCATGGAATATTCATTTCCTAATCCTGAATATAGTTACGATGTCAACGAATTCCCCCAACTGTTTGGACAGACAACATTCAATCAGTATTGTCACGCAATTCATGTACTTGAAAACAACAATATGTTTACGATACAGGAAGTTGATGAAATGATCACCAAGCCGACAGAAGAATATGTCGAGTAAGTGAATAGTCTGACCATACATTTAAATTCAATATACCCAATTTGAATAAACTCAAAATCGAAAAAAAAAACATTCAAATACGACATATTCAAAATGAATATACTCTAAATGAAATATATGTTTCCATCATCCTGTTGGGATGCTAAGGTATGACGGTGACAATTTTGAGGAAGATGTAGTACCATCCGAGGACGAAGACAATGACTTAGTACCTACGTCACTAGATCAAGACTTTCAACTAAGTGAGTTATCTCGCTATCATAATAATACACACTGTGCGTTAAATGATGATACGGTTAGGCTGCAACAACAATTGGAGATACACAGTCCAGCTAAGGTACGTATGCCAAGCGAAACACAGGTAAGACAGTCAAGGAAGAACATGCACGAATGCATTGATTACATTATCAACAATGGAGAGATTAGTGAAAATCCGAAAGTGGCTGAAATTTGGGAGGATCTAGAGAGAGTTATCCAGGAGAAACAGGTTTTAGTGAGAAATCTTATTCTATCTTCCGGGACAAAAACAGATGGAAATGGGGTAGTATGGCCTGCATTGACTAGTAAAAAGAGAAGTGTAATGCAACGCTACAAGGGAGTTACTGGATAATGTGATTACTAACCATGGGACTAAATAAATAACACATACTATCAAGCACACACACAAACAAGCTGCGTAAAACCATCATTCAATTGTCATCGTAATGAGACCCTGGATGTGGAGCGCTCCAACGTTCTCCTAACCATAGCATTGTGTACTTTGGCTGTCCTTTCACACGAGCAACATGTTCGTAGTCTTCAACGTCACCATCATCAATCATTTTGACGAATCGACGCCATTTCTTGTGGAGGAACTTAATTTCCCTGTGCCTAAAATGCTCATGAGGTGTCTTGAAATCCCATTCACGCGGTGGACGGAAATAAGGGTGTACGAATTGCAAGACAAAAAAATGATGGATCCACATCGCTTTGTCTTGGCCTTTCATGTCATGACCATACCAAGATGATCGGATCCCAAAATCATTTAGGCTGGTCTTCTTAGTCACAATTTTGGCAAATAACTTACTGAGCTTGGGCACCTCCCAACCCCATTCAACGTTGCCCTTGACTCTCTCGCCAAATAGTGCAAGTGCCCTAGTAGGATTAATAGAATTGCAAATCTCAACCAAAACCAACATATTCCAGCGAATAGCGTTGTACACATCGTGCTTAATATTCTTCTCCTAAAAATACAGTATAACATTTGAAATTCAATGTATTCAGATTAGAAACAATCAATTTGATGAGCAGCAAAATTGAGTACATATTCACCTCATTGAATGGAGCAGGAGCAGAAGCAGCAGAGTGTTCACCCCAATAATCAAAGAACAGAGACATCGCAATGTATTCAATTACAAAACGACAGAAGAGCTTATTGGGTTTGCCGAAGCAGTTTGCATGAATGCATTCCGGAGTCCGATTGTCTTTGGGAAATGAGGACTGCTTAATCTTCACAAGAAGTGTGTCGACCAAAGAAGAGTTATCGTCAGCCACACTATGATGTTCCAGCAAGGCTGACATCATGAAGTTGAGCGCGCCAAAAACATCGGCTGGGCTATTGTTCTTTGTGTAATAGGGGGCATACTTGTTGAAGGATTCCACACCAATCGCGAAGTGTCGCCCACGAGGACTTTTGATGGCACTCCAATCACTACCATCAAATAATAGAACAGGAGGATCGTAGTTGCAACAAATGATGGACTCGCGGGGTAGATATTGTTGGGCGGTGGTAGTATCGACGGCACCATCATTCTTTCCACCTGATTCCTTTTCGTCAACTGCATCACTACTATCATCATCACGCGAAGACTCAACATGACCATCCTCCGAGGACTCGTCATCACGCTCACGTGCGGTAACAGAGTTCCTGCAAAAAATCGAAAAGGTTCAATTTGAATTGGTTGAGATTGAATTAACATCGAAATCGAATACATTCAATTTGATGTTGTCCAGATTGAATGCCATCAAAAAGATTCAATTTGATTATATTCAGATTCAATGAAGTAGGTCGTCCGAAAACATTCAATTTGAACATAATGAAATCAGGTATAGTTAAATTGAAGTGAGGAGAAAAACCGTAAACATTCAATATGAATGTATTGAAAACAAAGCAAGTGAATTTGATTGAAAAAACGACACTTACAATTTTTTCGCCGGCGGCTTCCTAGTGCGTCCACTTGGTCCACTTCCACCAGTCTCATTATCAGCGCTGTATTCAGAGATTGCAACGGCACCATCGGCCTGTTTAGACGCAGATGATATGATGATGTGGCCATCAGACATGTAGTCAACCTCTATTGCTGTGCCTGCAGCTGCCGCAACCGATGGAGTGGGCGCCGCCATCATCAAAGTATCCTTCTTCCTAGAGTCTTCTCCTTTGTTGGCACGCGCTGTCTTTCCCCTCTTCTTCAACGCCTCAGCAGGCGACACAGTATCCCCATATGAATCCTCATAACTTTCTGTGCCTGCAGCTGCCGCAACCGTTGGAGTGAGCGCCGCCGTCGTAGCCTTGACGCAATATTCCCCTACTTTCTTCAGCGCCTCCGCAGGCGCCACAGTACCCCCATACGAATCCTGATAGATAGCTGTGCCTGCCGCTGCCGCAACCGTTGGAGTTCATCATGGTGTCCTTCTTCCTACTGTCCTCTCCTCGGCTGACAAGCATAGTCGCGAGGCGCGCATTGCGCGTGCGTCCACCAGCAATAATGTTGCTGGTACTAACAGCACCTAACAATCCTGGTGCAATTTGGGCATCGCTCTCACTACCCAAATCAGGAGTACTCCTTTTGCGGGCTCCAGGCATAGTTGATGGTCGATTCCTAGCAGAGCAAGTTATCAATGTTCAGTATGAAGTGGTCCAGTTTGAACCTATCAGAGGTGAGTTTCGGCGCACTTCCAAAAACGTCAGTGAGAGGTGTCAGTGACGCTGCCATCTGTTGCTGGGTTGCTGGAGGAATGGTTCTTACAACATTACTCCTGTGTCATAGAAGACATAAGTTATGACAGCAAATACATAACAAGTACATAATGAATAATGACCTGTCACTGATTTTCCGGATTATCGAACCATTCAAATTGAGACAAGTCAAATTGAATGTTTTTTAGACTTGTAAAATTTCGCAAAAAATGCGCTCTCGCAAAAAAAATGCGCTGTACCTACTTCCCAGGTTAGTGGGAACCTGTACGATATCATACCAGGAAAAAAGAGAAGGGAACAAGAAAAATAGGGTGAAAACGAATACATTCGTCTCCTCCATTCTGGTGCCATAGTCAACCCCTAATCGAACCATGAGCAATCCCTTCGACGATGACGCTAGTATCCCGTCACGTCCAAACGGTCGATCTACCAACCCATTCGATTCCCTCCGAGATGCCTCCTCCCAACTACTCCGCGGCGGTGCCGGCGATGCACCGGCCATGAACACCGGACACGTGTCCCGTTCCGCCCTCCTCGTCCACGACCATTCGTCGGCTGCGAACGACGGCGGCGGCGGCGGCGAGTCGTCCTGGATGGACCTCGGGGACCTACCGTACCGCCGCGTGCGGCTGTATTCCAACGTCGCGTGGGGGCGGGGGGGCGGTTATGGGTCCGAATCGCGAGGCGGAGATGCGGCGGCGGCCCCGGCGAAGGATAAGGACGCGACAGGTGGCGTCGGCGTCGGCGTCGGCGTCGGCGTCGGCGTCGGCGTCGGAAACGGCGAGGAGCAATTCGGCCTCTCGTGGTTCCCCAGTACCTACGTGGACACCGTCCGATCCCACCAGAACGCCGTACTCGGTGCGGCGACGGGACCGTCGGACGGCCTCCGGGGCGGCGCGGGCGTGGCCCGACTGCTATCCACGACGACGACGACGTTCGTGGCGGGTTGTCCCAACGGCGGGCCGATCGCGTCGGTGACCGTCCCCCTCGCCACCGGTGGGGCGGGATTCGGACCCCGCACGACGATACGCATCATGAGCAACGACGGGTCGCTCCTGTCGAGCGTGCCCTTCCCGCCACGCGACCTGGCCCTGCGCGTCCAGTCGGGGAGGCTGTCGCTGAACCGCGCGCCGGGGGACATCCTAACCATCGGGTTCACCTCGCGCTGCGTCCTGGTGGTTGTACTTCGCGATTCGCTGACGCTGTGTTACGACCTGTCGGGGAACCCCGCGCTACCCCCCTTCTTCGCGCTCGGTCGCGACGCGTCGTCGCCGTCCGGTATCGCGAGCGGCGGGATGGACCTGATGGAGGCGCGTGTCTTCGAGGGGGGGGTGGCCGTGCTCGGAGCGGATATGAACTCGGCCGTCGTCGAGCTGCTCGACGAGTTCGACGACCCGTCCTACGCGGACGGCGCGGACGCTGCGGCGAGGCGGGTCGCGGGAACGGGCCGGGGGGACGATCCGTCGACCGCCGCATCGGCGATGGGGGCACCGGCGTCGTCGTCGTCGTCGTCGCCGCCGCCGCCTCCACCCCTGGCGCCGCCCCCGCACTACGCCCTCGTGACGCCGCTGCCGACGGGAACATTCGCCCGGTCCAGGCACCTGTCGTTCCAGTGCGTCGCCGTGCTTCCCCGGCAGTACGCCCCCTCGCGCAGGCCGGAACTGTTCCTGTCGACGTCGGACGGGTCCGTGGTCGTTTCCGAGCTCCTACCGTCGGCGAGCCCCGGCGGCGGGATCACGGACGTCGACTGCCGCTCGAGGATGGGGGGGACCGCCGACGGCGCGGGAGGGCGCGCGTCCCCCGTCGTCTCCATGGCCTTCGCCCCCAACGGGAGGTTCCTGGCCTGCTACACCTCCAACTCGGTCCTGACCGTCGTGTCGACGAACTTCGAGTCGAAGGTTCTGGAATTCGACGCCCGATCGGGGAGCTCTTCCCCGCCAAGATCCATGGGTTGGTGCGGGGAGGATAGCGTGGTCCTTCATTGGAAGAACCTGGGCGTTTTGATGGTCGGGCCGTACGGGGATTGGTTGCGCTTTCCGTACGACGATGACGCCGACGGCAGGACGAGTCGGGATGGTAACGGCAATGATACGAGCGGCGCCGGTGCCGAGGTGTACCTCGTCCCCGAGATCGATTGCTGCCGCGTGGTCAGGTCGTCGTCGGTCGAAATCCTCCAGCGTGTCCCCCCCGGGACTGCCGATTTGCTCCGCATCGGTTCTATCGAACCCGGGGCCTTGCTCCTGGACGCGTCCGATGCCTTCGATTCCGGCAGCCCCAACGCGGACGAGGCCGCTCGCTCGATTACGCAAACTGACGGCCTGCTGGAAGAGGCGATCCATCAATGCGTCGAGGCAGCCGTGGTGAGTAGAGTTTGCTCCTTTGTGTGCCTAGGTTATGCCGCTTTGCGCCAGTAATTTTTCATTCGTACTCTGATGATTTTCGCTACGTCCATTCTTGCGCAGGGCGAATTCGACGTCAAGGTCCAGAAACGCATGCTCCGGGCGGCGTCTTACGGCTTACACTTTGCGTGCAAGGATGAGAATTTCCGCAATAAGACTCCGGGGCGACCATCGCCCGAGGCAATATCCTTCGTCAATGCCGCCAGGAAATTGAGGGTCCTCAACGCGCTTCGAAAGCCAGGCACGGGGTTCGCTATGACGTCCTCTCAATACGACTCCGTGATGCCGAAAGGCGTGGTGGCGAGGTTGGTGGTCGCAGGGAGGGCATCTTTGGCGGCATCCATTTCGGACTACCTCAAACTCGGTCGTAGAGTGAGTGACTATGCAAAGGCTATGAAAGCGGCATCGTACGTATCCTCCTCCGTCTCCCGGAATGTGAATATGACCGATTCTCAGGTTGCCGAGGAAGCGATTCGAATTATACGCGGTGAGGAAAAGAGCACTGCACAGCCTAAGGACCATATTGTAGCATCGCCGCCATCATCCGGAATGTATGCCTCGGTGGCGCTGGCCGCTCATCGCGCTGGTCGAAAGGGCGTCGCGGACCTCCTCATTATGCTGGAACAGAGTCCGTCAGACAAGGTTCATGCGCTCATAGCCATTGGATCCTACGCAGATGCGGCCGCTGTAGCTTGCCGAGTGAGAGACCCCGACCTCGTCCACACATCAATGTCCGCTTACCAAAGAGGTCTTCCAAACAACGATGAAGGCAGGAGCCTGTATTTCTCGGGCATTATCAACAAATTTCCACTTGAGGCCGTCAGCATGTTCACCACTTATTATTCCCGGCTTGGCGGTTGTTACGGGGGCGACGCTAGGCCATCAATAAATATTCTGTTGCGAAGGCAGAAGCACATGGACGCGGCCCTTAAAATGGCGAAGAAAGCGCTACGACCAACAGCCACGATGGGGGATAACGACAGAGAGAAGAACAAGGTAGAGATGATGAAAGAAGCATCAAATTTGTTTGAGCTTGGGGGAAAGGATTGTGCCTTCCACAAGACTTGTACAGACGAGCAAATTTCACTAATATCAGATCAAGAGCAGCTGCGACAGCTGTACGGATCGATGGAGGTTGCTCCACCTTCATCCTCTTTAACATCCACCATCATGTCCATCATCAAATACGCAGCAGTAGATCCTCGCTCAGCTCACAGACTGCAGTCCGATTTTGACCGAATCGCGAAGAAATATAAGGTACCTGAGAAGAGACAATGGTATGTGAAGGTCCGCGCCCTCTCAGAAAGCGGCCAATGGGCCGCTCTTCGAAACTTTGCAGGTGAGTTCTTAATCGTTGGGAAATGATCTTAAAAATACATGCTGATGATTGATGTTTCGCACTATCGTCCTTGACTAACAAACGACCCAAAATCGCATGTGCTATCTCTGGACGAGCAGATTCGCGTGCCAAGCCGCCAATTGGGATCAAGCCGTTTGCGCAAGCCGTGATCAAAGGGCGGCAGGGACAGGCGGAAATCATGTATTACATCGATCGAATGACCGATAAGTCCGACGGCGAGGCTCGTTATGAACTACTCTGCGAGGCGGGAATGTGGAAGAAAGCCTTGGAAGAGGCTGTGAAACTCGGCGATGGCAGGAAGATTGCCAATGTCAAGTCGATGTGCAATTCGCCTGACATTCAGCGACTTTGTGATAAATACATTACTTAGTACACAAATCAAACAAACATGTGTAAGAGTATGTGACAGAGTGATAGATAGACGCGTCTAATTTTATCGCGCTTGCACATTTTGCCAAGATGAGTTCTTTCATTCTCCTCAAGAGAGCAATTGAAGACAGGTCTACTTTTCCCCAAAATGAGTCATTTTTTCTCCCCGAGACTCAGTTCGTTTTCATGCGCTTGGCGTTGGACGGCATCTCACTAGTTTTCGCGCTCATCTCATCCAAATCCTTCCGTATCATCTTGAATGCCATTTCACTATCCATCCCCTTCCTCGGTTGCATGAGCTCCAATATCTGAATGGATATCGTCGTCAAGTCCTCCACGGTTATGCCATCGAGAAGCTCGATCCACGGCCTATTCCCCACGGGACGTATTCCCGAGTACTTACCGGAGAGGTAGACACACGTCATGGCGATCTCCTTCGCCGTGTACTGCAGGCACAGGGTGGTGTGCATGGAGTCGTTGGCGAAGTTCATGGCGTTCTGAGCCAGCTCCTGCACCATTTGGGCGTATTGGGCGGTCTTGTTCAGCGGCTGCGGCTGTCCCCCGTCCGCCTCGTCCCCCCTGACCACCGACGACGGGGGCTTGGAATATTCCATCATCCGTTTCTTCTCCTGGACGCAATCGACGAGGAATTTGTAGGGATGATCGATGCTCAATTCGAACCCTATCGTGTGCAGAATGATCCGTTCCAGAAGCAAAACGCGCTCTTTCAGTCGTACGTACTCCTCCGAGTTCGGGTCCAGCTGCACGTTGTCCGTCGACTTCGGCGACGGCATTGTCGTCGGACTCGCCCCCGCCATGGGACTCTCTCCCCCCCCCTGCTGACTCGACTGCTGCATCTGCATCTGCTGCTGCTGCGACCTCCGCCTTAACTTCCAGCACTCGCGTATCACGACCTCGAGCTTCTTCGGGCTCTCCTCCGTCTTACCCGCCAGCAACAGACACGCCATGGCGACCTCGAACCGGTCGTGCTCCTGGAAGGCGTGCTTGGCGTAGAAGCGGTGGAAGAAGACCGTGGCCGTCGACACGGCCACGCGGGGGAGGCGGAGGGATCGCTGCCCGGCCTCCTCGATGAACCGGCACGTTCGTCTGCGGGCCTGTTTCTCTGCCTCGGGCGTCATTGGGTCGGGACGGTGGAGGACCGAGGGGAGGTGGTTCTCGTCGAAGTGCGACGATGGGACGGGCACGCGGGGGACGGCGGCGGCTGGATGCGGAGGGGGGGGCGGCGGGGGTCGGGCATTGGGCGGAGGCGGGGGAGGCGGGGGGGGAGGAGGAGGAGGTTGACCCAGCTGCGCCATGATGACGTCAAGACGCTCCTATGCGTGGTCCCGAACGACGAGGAGGCGGGAGGGTGATGGCGCCCTGATCTGATGCTATTATTGGAAGGCCTGAGGGTCGGTGCGGTTGTTTTTTTTGCGATAATAATAGAAATAATATTGTCCAGGCGATTGACACACACTCGTCACGATCCTGTGTTGGTGAGTAGATATCGTGGTACGAAAGCCCTCTAAAAAATAATATTACCTCACATTTTATTCTTAGTGTACTTCGAGGGTGGTCATTTATTGTGTGTCGTCAACTAACACCATCTGAATATGAATCATCTAATGGACAATGATGCCTCGACGTTGGCTACCGTAGATCTGCTGTCGCTGGCTACCCCAGATGATGGCGCTGGCCCGACCTTATTAGCATCGAAAAACGCCATCGAGCTGGAAAAAGCAGAGGAGTCGCCGCGGTTGTCGTCGTCGTCGTCGTCGTCGAATCGACCCCTCGCGGCCGTGGCGGTGGAAACTTCGACCGTCTACTACCAGATCAACTTCGACGTTGAGCACGTCGGGAAGAAGAAGCCACAGAGCAAGCGCGTGGCCGTCTGGAAGTACGGCGTGCCTCGTCAAACAGCCGACGGCGCGGCGACGACGTTCGTCGCCGATCACGAGGCGATGTTGACGTGGTCGACGCATTCGGGCAAGTACACTATCTCCGTCGATGGGGAGGAGGTCTCCTCGGCCGTCGCCAAGGGGAGCGTCCTCGAGCACCGGTGGAAATGGTCCCACACGAGGAGTTGCGTCGTCGAGGGCGATGATGACGACAATGACGGTGGCGATGCCGTTGTATCGATGAGGGTCATTGCCTGTCGCAAACCGCCCGTCCGATCGAGTAAGGACTTTCGCTGTTACGAATTCATCATCGGGGGGAAGGTCTTCCGCGATCTTCCGGAGTATGATTCCGCGGGATCTTACGAGAAAGGGATCAGGCAAGTGTTTAAGAATGAGGAAGACTCATGCAATGACGGGAAATTAAAGTCTATCCTTGACGTTATTGAGCCGGGGTGGCGAGCTAGCGGCTTTGCCTAAAAAGAACCCTCTGCTGAAACTATCAACTAGAATGATACGCTCTCAAACTGAGCTTGTGTCGTTGGATAGGCACAGTGGTGATAGGTCGTGGATGCTACAAAGGTCACAGATAGAGTGAATCAACCTTACGAGGAATATATTTCTCACACCTCAGAACAGTGAAAGATAGGTTGCATGGTACACTCTTTCACTGTAACGAAGATGAAAATGAGTAGATACCTAATTTGTTGTAATTAATAATGACAATGTGTAGAAGTAATGTTGTTTGTTGAATCACATGGATTCCTAATCAAAACAGAAATCACATATTCATACCTAATTTTCAAAATTTCCATTATTGGGTTGGATAGGAACAACGGAATAATAAGTTTATGCTCGTGCAAAAGCTTCTTCAGGATACACAAGAGTGAAAATCCCTGTCCCTTCCCTCACCCCCAAGAAAGCCAAGAATGGCGTGTCAAGACAGAAATGGTGATGCCACATCAGAAGAGGGGAGATGATGTAATCTGACAAGGGAGGGAAATGACAGAGACAGAGAGGCAGCAGTGTTTGCGGAGGCGGCTTGAGCTGATTAAGACATACAGGGCAAGCAGACAAACAATAGTGGGAACATATGGCATAAAATGGATTAGGGATTGTGGTGGCGATGGTGGGATGGCAATATGAGTGGTCGGTGGGCAACCGCTGCCACCTTCAGAAACAGCAACAACCTTGTTTGATGGTGGCAGAAAGTAATGCAAACGTAACGTCTCAATCTCAATGACACATTGGAATGCGCCCCATCTCCGTGTGGTCAGTTTGAGATGATACAGAAGAGGGACCCCAAGCGAGCGTACCAAACAATGACCCTCGACCTCGATGAAAAGGTATGTGTAGCCCAGCGTTCTCCCCGTGGTCGCCATCACCGCCATTTGAGTTACAATTGTTTTGTCACCTGTATATCTGCAGTCCTGTCGAGGTCCAGAATGTTCCACATGTTATGCTGGACAAAACCTTGCTGCCCCACTGTATAACGCATTTGGATTGCTATGAAGTGC
>JALLOS010000312.1:0-13997 GCA_036939435.1 Stephanodiscus minutulus
TGGTCATCGATTTTGGCGTAAAAAATCGAGTTGTGGCATTGTGAAATCGCTTTTCGAAGCTAGCGTTAAAAGGGCACGAAACGGACCCTCTACTCAGCTCATCAAAGTGATGAGCTGCGTAGAAAGGTTTGACACTAGGATTAAAGCTGAAGAGCACCGCTAACTTTCTAGCTATCAAACGCTAACAATGGACAAAAATTGTAAAAGTTACCAATCGTCAAAGAAGCTTGTCGAAAAGTTGGCGCTCATGAGCGCCAATAGCTGTTAAGCTGTTAAGAAGCTACGTACTTACGCAGCATATAATAAATCTTCCAAAGCTCTCACAAAGTGAGAAATGAATATTAGTCAAATGAAGAGGGCTGTGGGATGAAGTTGGAACGTGTGGGCAGCAGAGCAGAGAGGAGTGAGATACACGGCTTTGAGATGTCGAGTCCAAGGAGCTTAATTGTGTAGTGAGTGTGTAAACTTGGTGCTGCGGGGCGGTGTAGGAGTTACCGAAGGATGTTCGTCGCGAGGGCGAAGGCGGATTGTGGCTCCATATCGCAAATCGGCGGATGTGAGAATACCAAGCGGGCAGGGGGTGGTTTTTGAAGCTCGTTTGTGCAACATGAGGTTGACTGGCATTTGGGCCGTGTGGCCTTTGTGTTGAGTGGTGTGCCCAAGACTTATGGTGGGGGTGGCGGGTGGTGGTTGGTGGTGGGGAGAGGAACCATGCATGGGTCTGTCCATCACTTCCATCCGCACGATCCACAAAATCCACAACACACACGAAGACGCCGACTCCTTACGATACACGACACGCAACAACATGATGGACCCCGCCAACGGCGAAACCGACGACGTTGGCACGACGACGACGGCGATGATGGAATGCGGGTCCTCCCTCGCCGAACACGCGTGGGCGGTCCCCTCCTGCTCGATCGCCGCCGCGGCAGCCGCGGCAGCCGCCGCCGTCGCGCCGTCGCCGTCGCCGCCGTCGTGGTCGCCGTCGTCTTCCCCCCCCCCTGCTGCCATCGCCACCCCGTCCTCCCCGAGCGACGACGATGGCAACGGCGCGACGGCGGCGGCGGCGGCGGTGGGATCATCGGCGTTGGCGGGAGGAGGAGGAGGAAGAGTAGTGGGAGCGGTGGTGGACGCCTGGTCGGGGATACGCGAGCTCCGCGCCAGGCTCGCCGCGGACGTCGTGTGCGGCGGCGGCGACGACGACGGACGAGGACGGCATCATCGCTTTCCCGCCTTCGTATCGCCATACGAGCTCCCCCGGCGGGGGGGGGGGGGCAGGCCCCTCGATGGCGACGACGGCATCGGCGGCCCGGGGGGGGGCATGTCCGTCCCTTTGGTGTACTGCGACCAGACGGCATCGCAGCGACCGGTCCGATCGATCGAGGAATACGTCCGGCGGATATCGATGCCCTGTCACGCCAACACCCATACCGTGAGTTTTTGCTGCGCGAGAGAGAGAGAGAGAGAGAGAGAGAGAGAGACGAGGTGGAGGGAGGAGAGAGGAGAGGCTGTGTCGCCCCGCCGTTATTTTGTCTCCCATTTGTTTTCCTCCTTTCGAACCTCGCCATCCCCGCCCCGCCCCCCCCCCTCCGATCACTTCCGTCCTTCCCCCCCCCCCTCACCCCCCCTCGCCGCCCCCGTTTCTTCTTCTTTGCGCAACGAAAAACGAACAACACACGCGCGCGTCCGTCCCGTCCAAACAATAGAACATCACCTACACCGGATCGCAATCGACGGCGTTCGTGTCGGAATCGCGGCAGATCGTCGCCGAATCCACCGGCGCGCGCGTCTCGGGGAAGGCCGCGTGCGACGTGGTGTTGTTCGGCGGGAACGGCGTCACGGGCGTCGTCGGGCTGCTCGTCGACATTCTCGGCCTGCGCAGCCTGGCGGCTTCGGCGGCCGAGGGGGGGGGGGGGGGGGGGGGGAAGGTGACGACGAGCAGGCCGGCGATATTCGTCGGCCCGCACGAGCACCATTCCAACCTACTGCCGTGGAGGGAATCGGGATGCGAGGTGGTGGCGGTGCCGGAGCGAAACGACGACGGGTCCGTCGACCTCGACGAGCTCGATCGCCTCCTCCGTCTGCCGGAGTACTCGTCGCCGTCGGGGCGGCTGCGCGCCGGGGCGTTCTCGGCGGCGAGCAACGTCACCGGCATCATCGCCGACGTAGATTCGATATCGGCACTCCTGCATCGGCACGGGGCGCTGGCGTTCTTCGATTACGCGAGCGGTGCGCCGTATGCGAAGATGGACATGAATCCCCCCCCCCCCGGGGGGGTCGGCGATGCGTCCAAGGACGCGATGTACTTCTCGCCCCACAAGCTGTACGGCGGCACGTCCTCGCCGGGGGTGCTGGTGATCAAGAAACGCGTGAGTTGGTGTGGTGCCCTTCTGTCCCTCCTCCCTCGTCTCGCCGCTCGGTTTTTTTTCGTCCTTCGTGTCTAATTTTTGCCCCGGTTGTCGTCCCCCCCCCCCCCCCCCCCCCCCCCCCCCCCCCCCCGTGATCTTTCCGTCGGACATCCATACGTTTTTTTCATCCTTAAACACGGTCAAACGAAAACAGCTGATATCGCAAACGAACCCCCCGACCGTATCCGGCGGCGGGACCGTGTTCTACGTGACGAATCAATCCCACCGGTTCCTGTCGAATCGGACCGAGAGGTACGAGGGGGGCACGCCCGACGGGATAGGCATCCAGCGGGTCGGTCTGGCGTTGTTGGCCGGGCGGAGGGTCGCCAGCGAGTACGAACGGATCGCGAAGCTCTGGTCGTCGTCGTCGGCGGCGGCGGCGGCAGCGCACAGCAGTGGTGGTAGCGGGGAGGCGAATGAAGGCAACGATGGACCGCTGGAGTCGGAGGGGGTGGGAAGGACGATATTATCGTCCCGTCCGACCCCCCCCCCCAGGACGCTGCTGGAGTACGAATGTTCAACGTACGATAGGGCGGTGGCCGAGCTGAGGAAGAATGCGCCCAATTTGATAATCCTCGGCCGTCGCGATGCCATCGATGCCGACGAAGACGGCGACGGAATCAGTCGTCCGAATGGCAATGGCATCGACGATGGTGGCGCTCCACTTTCCCCCTCTTGCGCGGGTCGTCACCTCCCCATCCTCTCCTTCCTGATCCGCTGCGGCAGGCGCTTCCTCCATTACAATTACGTCTGCGCCGTATTGAACGACGTCTTCGGCATACAGTCGCGGGGCGGGTGTCAATGCGCCGGTCCGTACTCGCAGCGATTGCTCGGGTTGACGTCGATGATCAAGAGTGCCCCCGGGACCGGGATTTCGGAGGTGGTGGAGGTGCCCAGCGACGCCAATGGGCAAATCGAGCGCGCCCTGCTGCGATCGGACCGTCCTTGCGAATTGTTGCGTCCGGGCTACACCCGCCTCAGCCTCCCCTTCAAGGGATTGCGCGAGGAGGAGGCGGACTACGCATTGCGGGCCCTGATTTGGGTGGCGAGGAACGGCTGGGGTTTGCTGCCGCAGTACCGGTGCGATCATAGAACGGGAGAGTGGCGTCACTGGAGCAGACGCGGCAAGCCACTGGGGAAGAGCGAGAGACTCTGGCTGAGTCACTACGACATTCTCGCGCCCTCGCATCCTCCTTCGTCTGCGGGAGGAGTTATGAACAACGAAGGAGATGATCCTTCGTTCGCCATCGGGGAAAATATCATAGCTAGCCGTTCCCGCCTCGATCGGGCGATGAACAATGCCGATGCCATCCTGGAGGCGACGAAACGCGATCCCCGCTTCCTGTCCGAGGTCGAAAAGATGAACCCCGCCACCGGCATGCTGGGGAGCGGTCGCCACAACGATTCGGGAGATGGGGGCGTCGACAATACCCTCGAGGATTTGCGGTGGTACGTCTACCCGCAGGAGATGTCTCAGTACCTGCGAGATGGGTTGGAAGAGGTGCCGGATACTTTTGATGATGATGCTCTGCTGGGCGCGATTTATGTTCGTATGGATGGAAGGCGAAGGAACAATCTTGTGGTGGAAGGAGGAAGTGTCGCGACTACGGAGTCGTCGTCGAGGGTCGACGGTAATTCCTCCACCGCAAGAGAGATGATGTGCGCATCGAAGGAACCGGATCTCATTCCATTCCAAGACGGAGATCACGTGGGAGAGGCGCCGTACGACGAGATCAAGGCTGGATACGAAGATGGTGAACTCGGCGAGACGTGTGAGGTGTATGAGAAGGCTAGAGATGAGTGGGTCGTCATCTCCAAATTTATACAGGATTATGAGTCTGGTGGGAATGTTACTTCTGCCGCTGCCATGTTGGACAACGACGAAACGGCAATTTGTCGGAAACGCAATCTTTCAGCCATGACGGGCTCATCACCATCTTGCGGGGAAGGTACAAATCCCAAGACGGTCGATTCGTCACCGTCTGTTGTTATTCATTCGCCTCCTCTCTCTACGATGCAATCGATCATTACTCTTCCGCCAGCTGTTGAAAAACGAGAGAAGAAGAAACCCTCTCGAGATTCTTCGCAATGGGGCCGCTCTTTGCCGCACTCTGCTCCCTCTTCTTGTGTGCTTGATTCGTCTGCTACGCTTGCACCCACTAATAGCAATGAGGTTGCTAAAAACAATTCTGAAGTGGAGGATTCGCCGGTTGCAAAAGCAATGAGCAACAGATGCATTAAGAACAAAGGAAAGATCAAGCCTCCGCCCAAATTGATGCGATACGTCACGCAGGTAAGTCGTCTTAGCTTATTTGTTCGTTGACCATCGTTTTCTTTTTCTAGACTGAATTAATATTACAATTCTTTAATCTGTAATTAGGCAATGATTCAGTTTGACATGATTCAAGATGGAGATCGGCTCCTTCTAGGTCTGTCTGGAGGGAAAGACTCGCTCAGTTTGCTCCATATTCTTCTCGAGTGGCGGAGAAAATCACCTAAAAAATTCGATATTGAGGTTTGTACGATTGATCCGATGACTCCGTCATTCGATCCTTCGCCACTCATTCCGTATGTTGAAGGGCTGGGATTGAAGTATCATTACATTCGGGATGACAGTGAGTTAGCTTTTGTGATCGCCGAAAACTCAACTTATTTATTGTTTATGTTTTTTTTAGTATCGCCTCATGGTATTGCATGAAATTTCAGTTGTTCAACGTGCAGCCTCAAGTGGCAAAGATGGAAAGACCGTATCTTCACTCTGTGCATTTTGCGCAAGGATGAAAAGAGGCAATCTCTACACGTGTGCTCGGAAAAACAACTGTAACAAGCTCGTCTTAGGTGAGAATCCTGTTGTGAGGTAAACGTGCAACTGCCATGATGTGGGAAACATGTGCTCAACAATAACAACCTACCATGCGCATCATTCACCCTCTCTACAGCACAACACCTTGACGATTGTGCGGAATCATTTTTCATGAGTATCATGCACAATGGTTTCATAAGAACGATGAAAGCTAACTACAAAATAAATCAAGGGGACGTGTCTGTGATTCGCCCTCTCGTCTATTGCCGTGAAAGCCTCATGACAGAATTTGTGAGTCTATATGTTGTGCCCTATCGTCCAATTCAATATCTCTCGTTGTCCTCGAAAAACTCAACTCCGTTTCCAACAGGCACGGAATGCAAATCTGCCTGTGATCAATGAAAATTGCCCTGCCTGCTTCGAAGAGCCAAAAGAGAGAGCAAGAGTGAAGAAGCTCCTTTCGAGGGAAGAGACGTTGTATACAAATCTGTATGATCATATCAGAAGGGCTCTAATTCCTGTGATGCACGATGACTCCACTGCAATAATGAGGAGTTATTTGGAGGAAACGATTGCTAGGAGTCGTAAAATACCTGCTAACTCGAACAAGTCTAAAGTCTCGAATGGCTCAAATAATGAGGTAGAGATCGAGAATGCAGGATATGAAAGGGCAGTTGTTGCGTCTAATAGCGAGGATTGTGAAGCTCCACCCCAGAACTCTCGCCTAACATTGTCTTCTGCATCGGAAGAAGACCTTGTTGCAGAATTGGCAAGACGAAGGGCGGGCAAGTACAAACTCGCAGGTGCAATGAAACGATTGACGAGTAAAAATGATGATGAGTATGAGCTACCAGCAGATGAGACGGGACAAATGTGTTCACTGACAGGAGGAGATGGCATGATTCCGTGCAGAGAATTGATGGAGTGAAAACAACTTATTTTAATGCACCAACTGTTGTACCGTCTTTGTAAATAGAATGAAAGTGTACTGAAGTAGATAGTGATTTCTTTAGTAAAAAGTGAATGAGGCATCAGTTATCTTTCGGGAATTCCTCAAAGATCGGCGAGCTTGGACATCGTTCCCGACTCCGACTTTGGATGCAAATTGACCGTTGTCTTGCTCAGCCTTCACAGAATTTGGTCTGCCGTCTTGGACATCGGCTGCAAGCCAAGACCCTCTCTGCCCTCTTTGTCCTTGTATATCCCAATCGTTTCCGGCGTTGGTATTACTTGTTGTGGCATCATAAGCGCCAACCATCTGCATCAATGACATGTATCTGCCTTCCATTTCCTCCACGCAGTGGGTATTGCTGAACGGCGCTAACATTTTCGCCTTGATTGTCAACATGGACTGTGTTGAGAAACCAAACGTTTCCACACCTCTCAAAATCGAGGCATCGTGATCAAACCACCACTCGTTTGCGCTCGCATCGTTCTTCGCGCTGTTTCTGGTTGCAACGGTTTCAGGTGCCTTGTACGAAAACGAGGTGGGGTCCGCTTGTCCGCGACGTACGGAAAACGTAGGCTTGTAAAGGAACGATTCGTCGAATGTTATGCCACCCGTCAACGTAGGCTCGAGTGCCAAGTCTAGTCGGTACGCCTCTCGGATTCCAGATTCGAAGGCGCCATGTATCGTCGATGGATGGTAAGGCGTCGTTGCTTCGCCAGCGAACATGATCAACGGCCTCTTGGGTTTGTCCATCCTCTCGGGACGGAAGTCGTATATTGGTGTAGACATGGCAGTCAATTCTTCAAAGCCGTTGACTCCTACAACAGTATATTAAGAAATGTAACCTTCAATTAGGTTTCCGAACATCAAGCAACTGAACTCGACAGGCAAAGTATACAACTCACCGTTTGGTACATAGCAAAACGCTCCTCGGCTGTAAGGGTCAGATCCCCAGCGTGAAACGAAGTAATCGATCGGCCAATCAGGGACGGTGAGATCGACCTGGCGTCGCGTCCGCAGGGATTCGTCCCTCGCCTTAATCGCCCTCTCGCATATTTTCCTGAGCACCTTCATGCATTCCATGACAACCTCGTCGTCCTTCATGTCCTCGACCTGCTTGGAATAATCCGAGCCGCCGTATATGGCCACCAAGATTGGCGAATTCTTTAGGTTGAAAAAGAGAATGTCTTTCCCGTGTTCCGACGACGCGTGTCCGATGAAATCGAACCTCTGACTCGTATCATCATTCCCATTCACTGGCGTCGACGCCGACGACGAGCGACGAGTTAAGTTGTTCCAAAATGGCTTTTCGAATGACATGCAACCTAGCGAGAAGGAATTGAGATCAGGCGAGTGAGATTGAATGTAAAAAAGGACTCTGGCGCGCAAAAATAATGCCGGTGGATGTTTATGATGATGGAAACTCACATTTGTTGTATGTCCCGACACCCAATCGAGTCAATGCATTTCGTTTCGCGGTCGGCAACGGTGGGTCAAACGAGATGTGGCCGGGCGAGCCAGGCGGGATCGATAATATGGCGAGCGGGAGGGTAACGATCACGGCATCGGCCTCGAGCGTAAGGCCGCATTTCGTGGTTACTCGGACGACCGTACTCTGCTCATTTCCGTAGGAAGAGGCCAAAGGGGGCGATGTGGTCCCGTCAATGGCCGGGGAAGAAGGACCGGCTCGCACGGTGTCGTGGAGTCCCCCCCCAGAACAACGCGAGGAGGATAGCGCGCCGAGTAAAGACTTCATCATCGACCCCCTTCTCTCGCGGGTGGACCTGCGAAGTGACGACTCGTCGACGCCGACGACCGGCCGTTGCGATGGATTCGTCTCCTTCCGCTTCTGCATGCGCAGGAGTTTCGCGTCCTCCTTCTCGAATATCTCCACGCCTATCACTTCGATTCCGCATTGGATGACGCCCCTACTGCTGCCGTTGCCGTTGCCGCCGCCTCCGCCGCCAGAACCAAAGCCGGCAGGCTCGATGCCGCCGGCCCAAGACGACGATCTACCAAAAAGGCTCGCGAAGTCACCGCTGCGACGGAGACGATTGCCAACATCGTGCCCCATCCCATTATCGCCCCCCGGGGAGGAGGAGGACGTCTCCGCGGACCGATGATCTCCGCCGACGCCGCGGCACTCGAATCCCTCGGCGAGGGCCTCGACGACGTCCCTCATACCCCCCTCGAGGTAGGAGTGGTCGCCGCCGTAACCGAAGGGCTCGTCGCCGTTCCACTTCTGCCCGAGCAAATTCATCGGCGCGCCCGAGCTCATTTCGAGTTGGGCCACGTGCCACCGGAAGAGATTCCACCGTAGGACGGCCTCTTCGTCTCCCCCGTTGTTCCCATCGACGTCGGCGGAGGGGGGATCGTTTCGATTATCGTTCTTGCCGCCGCCGTCACCGCCCGCCGCTGTCTCGCTCGTCCTTCTCCTACTTTCGGCGAGGTGCCTCCTGCATTCCTCGAATACCCGCCCGAAGTCGGTCGACGGGTCGATCGTCGCCGCGTCGTCGTCGTTGTGGGCTGACGTGTCGTCGGAAACGTAATTCGTCGACCACGGCGGCGCGGCGGGAGGCGCGATGTCCCCTCCCGTTTCTGGGGATTCGATCGCGGCGACGGAGACCTCCTCGCCGTCCTCCGTCAGCGCGGATCGTCGCCCGGGGGAGGGGCGGTCGCCGTCCACCGTCGATGCCCCGTCGCGCTCCTCCCGGTGGGAACTGACGACGCCGCCACCCGAGACGACCTTCGAGGCCGAGGCGGAATCCTGCTCCTCCTTCGTCATCGTCTTCCATATATATCTCCCCCTCTCGCAGCACCTGGTGGCCAATTCCAATACGTCGTTGAATTCGTCCGAGACCTCGCGATCGACCTCCTCGCTGACGGGATCGCCGCGGTGATCGACGAGGCACGTCTGGCTGCCCTGGGAGGCGCGAAGGGGCAGTCGCAGCTTCTGGCGGGCGAGGACGTAGACCGGATTGAGACTGCCGATCCCGTCCTCGCTCCTGCGCAATTTGACCGCGCTTCCCCCCCCCGACCGCGATCGCTTCGTCCCGCCGCGGGCGCCGCCGCCCCCGCCCCCCCCGGCGGCGGGACGCAGCCGCTCGGATTTCCGCGTCGCACCGGCGCCGAGATCGTGCGATCCCACGTTCCGACGGCGACGGCCGTCCTCGTCCGCCGCCGTCGTCGTCGTTAACAGTCCCGTTCCGTGTATGAACGCCCCCCCGACGTCCACGGGACTCCACCTCCTCACCCTGCGCAGGTCGCTCCTTCCCCCCCCGCCGTCGCGCCCTTCTGGTCCGTCGATTCCGCCGTCGCCGTCCTCCCACTCGCGATCGAGCATGAGGTCGATCGTCCGGAGCCTCCCCCCGACCCGATCCCGCGCCTCGAGGATCAGGACGTCGTGCCTGCGCTCGGAGAGCTCCCTCGCGCACGCCAGGCCGGACGCGCCGGCCCCGACGACGATGACGCGGGGGGGGCGGGGGGCGGACGACGTCGGCAACGTCGTCGGCGGAAACGACGACGACGACGACGACGAAGAAGACGACGACGAAGACGGTCGAGGCGGCGGGCGCGGGGGGGGGGGGGGGGGGGGGGGGGGGGGCCTCGCCTCCTCCGCCTCGCCCCCCGCCTTCGCCATTGCCGCACGGGGGGGNGGGGGGGGGGGGGGGGGGGGGGGGGGGGGGGGGGGGCTCGCCTCCTCCGCCTCGCCCCCCGCCTTCGCCATTGCCGCACGGGGGGGCCGGCCCCTCCTCCCCGCGATGATTGCCGGACGACGACCGGCCGCCCCGTCCACCGCGACGGGCGGCGGCGGCGCCAGGTACGGGCGGTCGCCCTCCTCGACGCCCACGCCGCGCGCGGACGGGCGCGCGACGAACCTCGACGGCGGCCGGGCCGCGCGCCTCGACGGCGGCCGGGCGCCGGCTCGGCGCGGCCTACCCCCCCCCCCCCGATCGACGGCGACTGGGGGGGGGGGGGCGGAAGGGCCGCTCGCGCCGTCGGGGGGGACGTCGACCTCGCCTCCTCCTACCACTACTGCTCTCCCACCACGGCGGGGTTTGGGGCTCGCCGTTGCGGCCATTCTTCCGTTCGATTCTCCCTGCCTCCTCCGTGGCGTGGGGAGCTCTTCGCCGCCGGCGAGGGGGTTAAAAGGGGGTCAATATTGAGGGCGCCCCCCAAAACAGTTTCAAAACAAAAACATTCAGGATTTGTGGGATCTGTTAGAAATGCTGTTCTATGATTGGTTGCTACGAATTCCTACGTTCACCTAAGGAAAAAGATTGAATTCCTATGTGATTTGCCGTCCCAGGGCGGGCTGCCTCTTTTTGGTTGATGACCCTTGACGCGTGGCCGGCAGCGGTTTGTTGAATTCGGCAAAATAATATTATGAGAAGAGGGTGTCATGAAGATTCGAAAGAATTCATCAGGGGTTCAGATAATGTGAACCATTATCCAAAAGTGATATTTCGAGCTCAGAAGGTTTGACAGTTGCCTTCTGTGATTCAGTCTTCGGGTTCTCTTGTTCGAGGATCCAGGACCTCCTCTCCACGAAGGCAATTCGGTCATCGAAAATTGTGCACGGAAATCTAAACCACGAAGGATCTTCACTCGGGTTCGGGTTTTTCGTCTACAGCTTCGGCTTTCGGGTCTGTATTCTGCTCATTCTTCCGAAAGGGTGACTACATAGCAATGAGGAGACCATAATTCTCATATCTGGTCCATCAAAACATAAACAGAAATAATGAAAGCAATCATCAGCATCGTCGCCCTGGTCATGGCCTTCACTTGCGTCCTCTCAGCTCATGAACTTCGTGGAGGTCCGGTTGTAAGTCCATGCTTAATCTTTCGTCACATCTGCCTCTATCATCTATCACTCTCCAAAACATACAAACTCACAATCCATGTACGTCTCGTACTACTTATTTCTATCACACGGTTACTGCCATTGACATCATCCTCCCTCCTCAGGCCTTGTCCGATGTCATGACGGCCGATGCCGATAGCGAGGGGCGTGACTGGTATCCCAAGACCAAGTTCCTCTCTGACATCCTCAAGGAGAACCGCGAGACCAAGCTCATTGGCGAGGGCCGCAAGCATTACCACAAGACCAAGCTGATCGTCGGCACCCACAAGGTGGACTTCCTCAACAACATTAAAGGACAATCATATGATGACGGTAACGATGACGGTAACGATGAAAACTGCCCAGAACAACACCCCTGCAATGACTTTGGACTTCGACTTGGTGATTGTATGACGTCCGTCTATCTGTTCCATAAGAAGATAGATGATGTAATTGAATGTCTTGTGGAAGCTTTGGGAAACATTCCATATGGGACCTTCTGTAATTCGTTGACGGAATTGGGCTTTTGTGACGCTGTCAGTAATTGTGAGCCTTTCCCCGTCAACACGTCGCAAGGAAAAGGACCAGATTGGAGTTGCTCTGCTGAAATGCACCAGCTAGCAGCTTGCATTATTTTTCATGATGGATGTTGGGATTTTGATTACAACAGCAAATGCCTCTCCGGGATCTAATATTTGCTGGATCACACGTTAGCTTGAGATGATCGTGTTGTTGACACGTCATATGTGAAAGGTGGTCAAGATACTGTAAGCGGGAGTACTTGAAAAAGGCAAGACCCACCATTAGGGTTAGATTTATGATTTCTAATATCATCTAGTGTTGGCAAGTTTGGCAGTGTTATATCTTGCTCCTTTCGCTGTGGTTGATATGTCGAGCGTCTTGATTACCGTAGCCAATATCAAATGCAAACAGCAACAGTTTGTGATTATCCCGTTACAAACAAAAAGACTGGAGCATAGTAGCCTGAGTCATACATTTCAGAACAGAATATTCTGCGTTGATGAATGCAATATTATGGAGAATGACAAGACCAAGCTCGTTGGTGAGGACCGCAAGCAGTACCACAAGACAAAGGTGGTTGGGGGGCTTATGTCGGCCTTTATGGAGGATGCAGAGCACCCCTGTGACACCTATGCAGTGACATTTGGTGATGCATGGCCTCCGTAGAAGCAAGGAGTGTTTATGATGTAAAGGCCTGCGTGGATTGTTTTGACAAACCCATTCATGTTTTCCTTTCTATGTCTTCTTTAATGCCCCTGGCGAGACCGAATGCCTTCCGTTCGCCCTCGCATTAGTTTTGGAGGGCTTTCAGCCTGGCGATGGCAATGAATTGCTCCTTGGTGAGCTCGGCACCACTTGCTCTCGCCATTGCCTCGATTGATACGAGGGCGCCCCCCAAAACATAAAAACATTAGGATTTGCGGGATTTTTGCTGTTAGAAATTTTGCGGGATTTTTGCTGTTATGCTGTTCTATGCTGTTAAATCTTATTCATTCGTCCGAGTAGAAAGGTGAAAGCGCGAAAGACTCAACAGTGCGAGTGATCAGATACTGGATACCACCAACACACCAATACTTACTTGATCAATGTGATCAGAACTAAACCATTGTCGAGGCGCGGGACAAAGGTCATCCACCAGAACTCAATCTCCACTCATCACTCATCTGATAACCGCTATCCTAACTTTCAAATTTTGAAATAGTCTCCACGCAGTTTGGACTTGGCCCGCACAAAAAAGTCTTGCTTGCACAGAGCTGCCACTGCTCCACAATTCAAAGAGAAGGATGTACAACGGCTCTGACTCGGACGGGACGGCCTTCTTGCTCCCAAGACCCCCCGCCAAGAATCCAAGAAGAGGGTGGTCTATTTCACCAAGAGCGACTTGGAGACAGATTCCGATGAGGACGGCGGCAAGGCGCCTAAGATGATGAGCTTCAAGAGAAGGCCAATGCGATTGACAGCAACAGCATCGAGTTTAAGTTAGGACATGACCCAGGGCCCCTCATGCACCGTCTCGGGACGAGCAATTCCCAGCGATCGTTCATCTCACACAAGTTAGGACCCAACCCAGCGCCCGCCCTCACGCACCTTCTCGGGATGAGCAAGTACGCACGATCGTACACCTCGCGCGCACTCACACCAGTCACCAATCCGTCGCTGCGGAAGAAGAAATCGTTGTTATCGCAACGCCAATCAAGCGGCAAGGAGAATTGGGGTAGCAATGTCAACTTGGTGAGTTTTCGAGTGACAAAATCAATCCCCCGATTAACATTCATCGCCATTGATAAACATGCAAAACGCACCGCATATTTCCAAATCGAATACCCTAACCATTAAGTTTTAACCAGCTCCCCCCAAGCAAGATGGAAACGAAGCCAAGGGCGGTCAGTCTCTCCCCAGTTGTTGACTTCCATGGCGTCGACAGCGACTGGATCAGCTAAAGCCGTGGCCTCGTTGACGCCCATCATAGTTGACAATTGTGTCCGAGCGACCAGGAAGAGGAAGGGTATCTAAAAGCACGTCACATATGTGGCATAGGAAACAGTTGACTGGTTTTGATGGTAAAATCAAGAAGGAGATTGCAGCAAACAAAGGGAGCACCGTATGGAGAGATAGGAGAGCAAGACTGGAGAGTTGCATCACGAGAAAGAAGAGCACCAGAAAGTCTACGCTTTGACTAAATGAGTTTTTCATAGCTGACTAGTAAATGATAACAAAGCGAACAACTTAGTATCATAGACATATCACAGCCCGATGGTATGACACAAAACTGACACATGTGCATTGATGTGTTCTTTTCAAGATCCCAGGGACCTGGGCATGCAATGAGTGCACCACACCAAATCTTATTGACAATGAGTTATGTGTGGCCTGTAATGCCGCGAGGGGTGAATGATGATGGTTGGGAAGGCTCACCACCCCATTACTGTGTGGAGTGTTTTGTGTTTAGGGCGTAGAGGTTAAGATGAA
>JALLOS010000313.1:0-13811 GCA_036939435.1 Stephanodiscus minutulus
CCCCCCCCCCCCCCCCCCTAGGACGATCGTGAGCACTCCCGAGTACGCCATGACCAAAATCGAAGAAACGCCGATGCAAGATCCGAGTACGGGCGAATTCGTGCCACAATCGAGAGAATACCTGACCTCGGTCCCCGGACCGGAACTGTACGGCGCATTCGAATCTTTGCTCCGTCGCCGTATGGACGGTGCGATCGGCGGGGGTCACTCGCTCCCGAACGTCGTGCACCTCGACGCCCAACGGTGGGGCTCGGCGCTGCCGTGTCACCGGCACCTGACGGTCGATTCGCCCACTCGACGGTGGATATCCGGCGTGCCCTACGACCCCGCGCAACGTACGCTCGCGCCGACCGCGGTCGAGAGGAGGGGCGGGGGGTCGTTCCTCGCCGACGAGGGCCTGATGATATTCCAGGCGGGGGACATGGTGTCGGACCGCACGCCGGGGCTGGAGGGGGCGGCGCTGTCGGGGCGCGATGCCGCTGAACGGTTGCGCGGCATGTTCCTCGCGGTGGACGACGAAAATTATCCTCGACGAGCGATGAGTGCCCGGGTTCCGTAGCCGTCGTGCGATTGCGGCGAAAAAGTGTGCTCGGATCGGTTAGGAGTCATCGACCGGCGGCTGCGATGGATTGCACCTGCATAATGTTACTGCAGTATCCTCGAGCTCGGCACCTATTGCGATGACACCGTTGCTACTGAAGCTACAGCGAGCAGGAGCAATACCAGGAAAAGCTGCTAGCACAGAATCATCAAGTGACTCTACGTTGGCAGGTAGAGGCCTCGGTCCTATGCCCGCTATTCGAAGGGTGCACATGATCCAATCGTACAAGCTCTCAAGTAACCAACTCGGCAATGTATTATGGGCAAATGGTCAATATTATTTCTGCTTCTATGAAATTCCAATTCATTGTATTGCCCAATTGGGTTCTTCCTTTTATCAGTCCCACATAATCCATAAGTAGCAACAACAATTGGGGTATCCCCAAATGGCGCATGCGCCAGCTTTTTTAACGAGCTTCATAATCGCTCAATAACTTTTTTTCTTTTTGTCTCCTGATAACGTTTGATAGCTAGAAATATCAGTGAGCTCTTCAGCTCCAATTGGGGCATTTCAATGAAGCTCATTGCATCGATTAGGTGAGTAGAGGGTCCATTTTGGGGTATGAAATTCTCATAAACAACTAGCGATCAAAATGTACCATAGTTGCTAGCTAAAAATTGTGTTTTGTTAGTGTTTTGCGTTGTTTCAAAGAATTCGTCGACCATGGCAGCCGCCGAGGCAATACGTCACAGGCACTCGCCCAATGGCAGCATCCAGTGGCTCCGAGTGTAGCCCTGGTAGTGCTCCATCGGGCGATGCATCCCGCGTCGTATCGCTGCATCCGCATGACAATCGAAATCACTAGCAATTTGCCTGCATTTTTTGTTCTCGCCGATTCGTTGTTGCCCACCTAACAGAGCTAAATATCATAGTAATAGTTAATTTGAACTAAAACCGAGTTAGATTATTGTTCTTATATTTCTTATAAACCTAATCGTATGTTATGGGCGCCTGCCGTCGACTATGGATGCCGTTTCGGCAGCCATTTTCGACGACGGGCAAGCAATTTGTCGAAAACATGAATAGCTGTAGAATTAAGTTATTTACGCTGTTATTTTATCGGATTAAACAAAACCCAGCGTATCCGCCCTCGGCCAACCCCTTCGCATGTCCGCCCACGCGTCGGATTGGGGCAATTTGTTGAATCAAAGCTGTAGGGGGGGCAAACGGAACACCATGGTGATGATGTTTGTAGGGGGAGTTTTGTTGATTGTTGACAGTACTTTCCGTATAAATTCTACCGTAGGAAACTTAAGGGGTGGGAGTTTTTCATTCCCATCCGAACCCTTATAGGTGTACAGCTGTTAACAGCTATGAACGGTCGTGACAGTTCACTTTTTAATGAACTTCTTTGGTAATTGGTAACTTCAACAATGTTTGTCCGCTGTTAGCGTTTGATACCTAGCAGAAAGTTAGCTGGGCTCTTCGGCTTTAATCCTGGCGTTCGACCTATCTACGCAGCTTGTCGCTTCGATGAGCTGAGTAGAGGGTCTATTTTGTGCCTATTGAACGCTAGCTTTGGAACAGCAATTTCACAACGCCACAACTCGATATTTTACTCCAAAATTGACGGCCATGGTGTCCGCCGGGCCGATATGGCGGGGCAAATACTTGACTGATGGCGGCGTCCAGTGGCATCTAGGGTAGTAGCCTTAGACCTGCCGTACTGGGTTATGCACTAGGCACCATACCGCCTGATCCACATGGCCATCGGAATAGCCCGTGAAGGAGGTGCATTTTTTCTTTCGTTGATTTTATGTCATGCATAACTGAAGCTAAACGACCATGTTATGGTCTATTAAAAATAAAGCCAAGCTATACTATGGTTATTGTTCGATACTTGTATTTGTTTAGTTCGTATGTTATGGTGACCCGCAGACAGCAATGAAAGCCGTGTTGAATGCCGTGTTGGCTATCATTGCCGGCAGCAGGTGAGCGATTGTTGTAATTGACAGAGAGGCATTAGAATTAAATTGAGTTCTCTTGTAGCTTATTGATTCTGCTAAAACACTTCGATGGCGGCCTTGCCCAACCCCTTCCGCAGAGGCTCCCAGGGGTGGGCGGGGTATGCTCACCAACAAAACCACGTCGCTGGAGGGGGAAACGGCTCCATCATGGTGGGGATGTTTGTGTGCTTGTGTTTAGCTAGCCAAAATCCTTTCGAGCGGGAGTTTTTTTTTTCCGCCAGAACGGACTTAGGTGTTAAGCTGTTATTAACAGCTTAACAGATATTGCTATTGACGCTCATGAGCGTCAACTTTATCACAAGCTTCATTGGTGATTAGTAACTTTGCTAATTTAGTCCGTTGTTAGCGTTTGACAGCTAGAAAGTTAGCGGTGCTCTTTGGCTTTAACCGTGGCATTCGACCTTTCTACGCAGCTCGTCACTTGGATGAGCTGAGTAGAGGGTCGGTTTCATGCCTTGTGAATGCTAGCTTCGAAAAGCAATTTACAACGCCACAAATCAATTTTTTACACCAAAATTGATGACCATGACGTCCGCCAGGGCGATACGGGGCGACTACTTGCCTGATGGCGGAGTCCAGTGGCTTCTAAGGTAGCCCTGGACATGCTTTGTTGGGCAAGAATGCTACTCTCGACATTGTACTGCCTGATCCACGTAGTCATCGAAATGGCCCACGACAGAGGCACATTTGTTTGATTATGTGAATTATCTATGCACTCACCTGAATTAGGTGACATTTCTATATCACACCGATCGCTAAAATGGCGTTTTCATGTCACACCTGTTGCATTTTACTTTTAGTTTATCACACTTAATTACTTTATAAAGTTCTTATATCACACTGAAATGTTTTATGTTTAGTCTCTCACATGCGCCTGTCCCGTCGATGCATCTGCCTGTTGTCCTCTCGACTCTGCCTCCACATCTCAACGCGCAACCTTGGCATATTGAGGCCCCGTCACCTCTTGTCCGCTGGCGCCTTTCCTCCTGTTTGCCTCTCGTTAGCCGGCTGGTTGTCGTGTTGCCAGCTGTTGCATGCCTCCGCCTCGCGTCACCTTTTGTCGTGCAGCCGCCTCACACGTCCATCCTTGACTCCCCTTCTTCGTTCATGCCAGCTGGTTGTGGCGTTGCACCTCTTCGCACCACCTTTGCCTCTTGAGGCGCCACTGCCTGACGACGTCGTTGCCGCCAATGCGCAGGCGTCTTTGCCGTCGTCCTGATTGCAATTGTTGCTCTCGTCGCTCGTTGTCGAGCTGGCGTTGTTGCCGCCCTCATCGTTGGCATCATTGTTGTTGACAAAGTCCATCACCATTTTTGTCATTGTTGTATCCCCTTGCGCTGTTGCCATCATCGTTGACTTCGTCACCTGTCGCACCTCGCACCATTGCCAACATCGTCGGCTTCGCCCCCTGTCGCGCAGTCGCGTTGTCGTTGCCTTCACCTGTCGCGCCGTCACCATCGTCGTAAACGTCATTGTTTGTCGTGCCGTCGACATCGTGGTTGTTGTGGGTGGTGAGAGGTGTGCAAGTGTGCAATGACACTGATGTGGTTGCGTTTAACCAGCCCGTGCGGAAGGGGCAAATCTGACGAGTCTCTAAAAATTTGACGCCAAACATGGACCAGAAAGAAGGCTTTTTGGACAGTGTGATAGGAAAATTTTGAGGTGAGTAGATGTCAACTGCAAAATTTTGGAATGAGAAGATTTCGATGGCAAAAAACAAAATGAGTGATAATTGACTGGCTAAATCATAGGCGTAAGCCAATTAATGATTTTTGAGTAAAGCTTGGACATGCAATAAACTTAACATAGTTAGCGATGATTCCAATCAATCAATCAAGCAATACTAAAAAATGTCATGTGTGATATTTTTTTACAAGCCAGAATGTTTGGTGTGATAATCCGCCAGCGAAAAAAATCGCGTGGTAGTGGCGTGTCAAAATTTTAGTATGAGTAGATTCTACCTATTTCCCCTTTATAATTTAATACTAAACCCTTCAAAGTCGACCTTAGCCAACCCCTTCCGCAGAGGCGCCCGGGGGTGACGTACGCTCAACCAACAAAACCATGCCGATGGAGGGGAAAACGGCTCCATCATGGTGGGGATGTTTGTGTGCTTGTGTTTAGCTAGCCAAAAAACCTTCCAGCAGGAGTTTTTGTTCCCGCCAGAATGGGCTTAGGTGTTAAGCTGTTAACAGGAATACCCCTATGGTCGCAGATATGCGACGGCCTTTATTACTAGCTTTGTGATTGCTTGATAACTTTTTCAAATTTTGTCTGCTCACAACGTTTGATAGCTTGAAATGTTCGATGAAGCTCGTCACATCAATGAGCTGAGTAGAGGGTCCAATTTGTGGGGTACTTAATTCACACAACTTTTGGCTTCAGTCTACTGTAGGTCAGCTACTAGCTAAAAATAGTTTTTTGTTAGTGTTTTGTGTTTTCGACCAAAACCGTCGACCGTGGCAGCTGCCGCGGCAATGCGATGTGAGCACTTGCTCCATGCGGCATCCTGTGGCATCTAGTGAAGCCCGGGATGTTATTTTAACGATTTATATTAATCCAAGCCAAATCACTCTTGCCCTTCCGAATTCTCCAACACTTCCCCTCCAATGTAGAATAGCTGACGTAGGGCCAAGGCTGATGTGATGGCCGAGTCCCTCTGTGTTCTCCGCTCTACCCCCAGCTGGCACACCTGCAAGTGGATGTGTCGGGGGTACTTAGGATTACACTGCATCGCACACCGCTCGCATTGTGGGTATGATCCTTCCCATGGGACTTCAACTGAGTCTTTTGGGTGCAAGTCCCTGAAGTGCCGGCGCAGCATGGACCCGCTGCTAAGTTTCCCAGGGCATCCTGGGAACGGGCACTTGATCGGCTCCTTGCGCCCCACCCACTCTGCCTCGTAGTGGGTAGCGGGTGCTCGCGTGCTCCTCCAACAGGTCATTTGTGACTACTACTTGTTGGTAGATGTCGTGGGTGCTCTTGAGGTGCGATTGGAGACTCCTTGCTTGGGGGGTCTTCTCGCACACATGACAGACGACTGCTCGTTTCGACTCTTCCCCTGCAGCAACTCCTTCCCTCAGGCATTTGTATGAATCCATTGGGAGTTGAACCCTTATCATCCCTGGCATGCACACCATTGCCTGCGTCTTCTTCGTGTACGTGGTGAGGCCAACGCGCTTAAATGTCTCGACTAGGATGTCAGAGGCCTCCTGAAGGAACTCTGCGTCTCTCGATGCAATGCACCCGTTTTCGACATTGAAGATGGCAAAGAGGGCCTCAATTCGGTCGGTGAGGTTGCCTCCCAAGTCGTCAAGCGTCTCACACATGAGCCTCATCCACTCACGGACCACCGCGTCAATGATGATGTTAAATAGTTTTGCTGACAGGGGGGGCCCCTGGGTCACTCCACGGCCTGCCTTGAAAGGACGGCCGTAATTCCCCTTCGCACGGCATACATTCGTTGCCATCTCCCAGATGTTGTGAATCAGCCGCAGCATCTGCGCCCCCCCCCCCCCTGGAGCACCAGGATGACAAGGCATCTGCCTCAGTCCATGGTATCAAACACTTTCTTTAGACCAACGAAGACGCCAAAGAATGGCGCTTGCTCCAAATGTGCGAGCTCCTGGGCAAGTTTTGCCTCGATGATTCCGGTCCCCGTGCCTCGCCCGGCAAGGCACCCATTGAGGCTGTTGCTGTCGTGGAGGTTGATGTTCTCCAACCGAATATCTATTACCCGCTCCAGGACCTTCCAAATCAGTTTGAGGAGCCCAATGCCCCGATACCCCCCCCTGTCCTTTCGGGATTAACACCATCACTACCCAGCACATTTGCTGGGGGATGGTACCTGTCGCCCAAACGGAGGAGCAAAGTCCCACGAACCTTGTCCCAAGACTTCCCGGCTCCGATGTGGTTGGCGCCATTCTCTGGGTCATCTGCCTTCTTTGCCCCGTGGAGCCACATCTTGATGTGTTCTGCGCGTATCCCTGATGCTCCCCCACACCGGCCATGGCTCAGCTGGGAGACTGCTGTCCAAAACTCTCCTTCCGACAGTGGATCGTTGCCGATCACGAATGGTGTCCCATTTCCTGGGATCCCTGTGCCATATGCTGCCCTCTCAGCATAAAGCTCCACTTGCTCGTCAGTTTGGCGTTCCATCGTCTGATGGCAGGGCTTGGCCTGGGTCTCCAAGGCATTCCGGTACCTCCCATTCAGGTGCCGGAATGCCTCCTGCACCTTTCTTTCGTGAAGTTCCAACACGATGCGTTCCCCAACGTTGGCAGTCAGCCAACTCTTGTTAGCCTTCAGCGCCAATTTCACCTTGCGCTGCTTCCGCCGCACAGTGACCTGTCTGATTTTCCCACTGCGCATGAGGGAGACGTGTTTTGCAATCAGCTTCCATGTCCCTCAGCAATCCTTTCCCGGCACCCAAGTCGGTTTGGGTTTGACACACTTGGCTGCTAGTGCGTCAAAGAGGGCAGTGTTTGCATCCCTTGGTCCCGGTGGAAGGGACAGTGGGAATTCCTGGCGTGCACCCCGATACTTTTTCAGCTGTACCATCCTTCCCACCCGTATGATTGCATCTATTGCACGATGGTTGAGTGGAGAAACTCATTGATCGAAACCCGAAACCCCACTCCCTTGAAATGTGCCATCTCCTCTGCGCGAGCCATAAAATAGTCTGTGCTCTGGTGCTGGCTCATAGGGGCATCTGAAGTCGATACCGGCGCAACGTATCAATTAAATTAATTTTGTCGAGTAGGTCCACAATAACCTCTTCCTGTTTATCGCGGGGGAACCCAAAATTGATATTCAAATCCCCTAGGACAATCGGCTTGCACCCCGGCGGGCACGCGTCCCATGCCCTCCGTTCATCCCCCGTGGCCAACTGGAAGGTCACAAATAGCACTGATTCGACCTCAAATTTCAGGTTGTCTTCCTTCCACATGAGCGCGACCCCCCTTGGTGTCCGCTCACTGCCTATGAGCACATGATAGAATACTTGGAGGCGGTTTTGGGATGTCTGGCGTCGATGAGTTTTGTCTCCGTCAGCACCGCCAATCCTACCCTCATTTGCGCCAAGCCTGCGGCTGCTTGTGTCAATCGTCCCCCCCTCCTGTAAACAATATTCCATGTTGCCATCCAAAAAGTCCCTCTACCCTCCGGTTGAGAGGGCGCTGGATAGTCATCCGCGGCTAGCATCATGCGTGCGCGACGCCAACGGCCAAAAACGATTCCTCCGGCTCCCGTGCAGTCACTAATCGCATGGTCGGACCTGCACAACCCCACCGTCCCGCGTCGGAGTGGGGGGGGAGCGTGCCTGTTGGTTGTTTAGTAATAATGATGTTTAGCGTGGCGTTTGGGCCCCCATGGTGGGGGCGTCTAGCGTACCTTGCTAAGGTACGGTAGGTATACCCCATTGGTTTCATGGCACATCAAGGAATACGATACTCTGGAATTCCTAATAGACGTGCAAATTCTCACCAACGTTTACAACTTATTAAATTAAAGATTATTTTGACCTTAATGATCAGATCATAATTCCCATCTATCATTTGATTCAATGGGTGTCGGCTCCATCATAGATCCTGATGTAATCACTTTCAGCTGCCCTTTGTTACTCTTTTTGTTCAACCTTATGCAATCAAGGATTGACTGGATGCCTGAAGATAGCGCAAAAGCATCTTCGTTGCTGAGACACCTAAACCGTATTTCACGCAGAGAGCCATATTTATTTGAATGCAAGACAAGTGTGATGCTGTCCTTGAACTTTCCCTTCTTTTGCTTTCTATTCAGTGCATGGTTATCTTTCGTCAACGAAATGCGATCAATCCAATAGAACAAAATTCCGCCTTTCCCATTCTTGTCAATGGAGGCCAGAGAGGGTTGTTTACCTTGATCAAACTTCTTTACCCACAGCAGCCCCGCTGGAAATGAATCGAATTTACCAAGCCTCATGGTTTCTGCCGTTATCGTTAGGAAGCGCGGCTGCCAATTCTTCTCTCGATTAAGCTTTAGTACCTCTATCCCTCCGTTTCTTAATCGACCGAAGACTCGACTCTCGTTATCAGGCGAAGACACCAAGGGTAAATTGACCTGATCTATCCCTGACACTTCCCTCTTTTCAAGTACCTGGCTGGATCGTACCGCCTCAGTCAAGGCAGCTTCGGTCAAGATAGCATCGGTTTCAAAACTTGGCATTGTATGTTCAGTCACTAACTTCTCAATATTGTCATCCTTCTTCCCATCCTTCGATTTCATCCGTTCCTGTTTTGGTAGAGACGCATCATCATGAGGGGCCGTGTTTTCATTCGAAGATTCTTTGTCAGCGTCTTGACTATGATGATCATCACTCGAAGAGGACGCACTTCCATCTTCGTCAATATCGCTGAGGCCTTCTCCATCCTTGTCGATGGATTCCAATCCATTATCAGAATCGCTATCTGACCTGGAATCTGATTCGATTGCACTTCCGCTCATCTCGATTGATCCTTCACATCCTTTCGACAATGAAGAATTCGATTGGGAAGATAGGATTGAATCAATACCATTCCCCGTAAAATTTCCGCGCCTAGCTATTAGTCCTCCTTCACCTGATTTCTCACTACTTTCCGCGAGCACGTCTTCTTGCCGAATGACCAAATTTTCATCAACGGCTTTCTCTTCTGACAAAGAAAGATAAGGGGGATCGAATTCAATGAGCATAGTTTTGGAAGTATATCACTGGTAAGGGAGAAAGATTTTGAGCATTTCTTACCCTTGGCTCCTGCACAGTAAACGAATGATGATGCCGCAAAAATGTTGCATGATGATAATTGAGACAAGAATGATGGTTTCGCATTCACCATTTCCGTCCGTGTCCTCTCATCGGAACCGCCACTGTCATTAACGGAAGCAGTAGCTGTATTTTCAACATCTTGCAGCTTGCTGTTGCCATTACCAGACTGATCTGCCGCCGCTGCTGCTAGCGGTGGCAGCAGTTTCTGGAGGGAAAGCGCATTGCTACCAAGATGTGAAGCACCATCTTCCGTCGAGAAACTTATCAACGAAACTCCTCTGTTAGCCATATTTGTATATTCGTTCTTCTGGCCTCCGCCGGAGGAATAAAACAATGAATTTTCGTCGCCGTTGCCTCCTCTTCCGTCATGTTCTTCGTACAGATTGTTTTCGTGCGATGATTCCTTGGTATCACCGACAATTATTTCATTATGCGTCTTGAGAATACTGAGTTGCCTCCTTAGGGATGATTTCCTTGAAGAGTCGCCAGCGTAACCAAAAATTACAGAGGATGTTATGTCAGATGTAATCGATGCATTGGTGGGGGACTGCTCAATTTGTTTCAAGTTGATCACGCCATATTCTTTATCTTCTGGCGAAAATAGTTGAGTTGTTATAGCTGGGGCGCCAGTCGGCAGTCTTGCGGTTCTTCGCGCAGGCTCAGCCGGCAGCGGGATACGTATTTTGCTGTAGGTATTCTCCTTGCACATTAGCGGCTGCTGGATTGAAGGGCTTTCGAGGGTGCCGTCATCGAGGAGTGATGCTATCGCATTTGACTCTTTCAGTCGAGGGAAGTGGCTGCTGAGCTGCTGTTGGCTAGATACAGAGACTCCCGAGAAGATATCCTCTTCAGTTCCGTTGCTCCCGACCCTGCTGCGCAAGATATCCTCTTCAGTTCCGGTTTTGATGGTGAGTGTGGGAGAAGATTCTTTGACTTTGTTGTTGGCTGGAGTGCGTGCCCGTGCCTTCATTGTCCTAGTCCGATGGTTCCTCACAAGGTTAGGAGGCAGGGAGCAGTCATCGTCAATGAGACCACTGAATATGCTATCTTCTTCGTCAGGTTGAGACAGTGGAGATTGGTTCTGCAGCCTTGGCTGTTGCCGTTGTTTTAAATCCTTTACTGACATTGCTTGGGAACCTCCGCTAGGGCATTCTAATGCCACTTTCGTCGTCGTCTCGTTTGGCAGTCTAGATGCCTCGAGCAATGGTCCTGTCCTGTCTGGGCGCGGCGGAAATGCTGGCACAGACGATGCCGCACCAGCATCAATGCACTTTGTTAGAGCCTCCTGCACCGCCGAATTGACATCGCTGTTCTGCGTGGCGGCATGCCGACTCTGCCACCATGATTCGAGGGATTCCGACCCTGCGGGTGATGGGATGGGAAAACCATTATGGGCATTCGAGTTTCCCTGCTGTTGCAGTATCGGAAATTTCGAGTAACTAGAGGAGCTCATGCCACCGGTGCCACCGCTGATCAACGATGGGAATTTCTCAGCCAGGACTGAGCCAAAACCAGACGCGCCGGTAGCAGAAAAGACAGTAGTGGCGTCCAGAATGCCCGGAAATACAGCATCATCAAACATTTCCTCCTCTCCAAACATAGAAAGGGGATCAAATTCTGTGGCGAGACCATTCGTACCCTCGCTGGCAGCCCCCATACTGTTGCTGTTTTCATCATCATATGATTCGTCCCTTGACTCCTTGCGACTTAAAGCGCTGGAATCCAACACCGTCCCAAATCCCTCGTAGGCGGTGCTAGAATCGGAATTGACAATCCCGAAGATGCCACGATCATGACGCGTCTCATTTGCATATTTCTCCTCCTTTGGTTTGGATCTGACATCCATTTCTCCGCTTCTGTTCTCTTGTTCTCCGATACCATCCCATTCAAAGCTACCCGAGCAAGAAGTAGATTGCATTCGATCAGCCTCCACCTCCTTCTCTGTTGATGCGTCCATTTTATTCCCGTGATTCGCATGTTTCTCGATAATGCTGCTGTTGGCCTTTTTGCCGAATATTCCCTCTTCTTTCTTAGCCCCCAAATCGTTGTCAGATGCGCTCCACACCAAATTGTCCTCCTCCTTCTCTTCTTCTTCATCCTGAACGACTGTTCTTCCAGGCCCATCCGTGCGTGATGATGCGACGTTATTTTCGCTTTTCGTGTCATTTGCTGTCAACTCTTCCACCTCCTTCAGCTCCTTGTCCCCGTCACCGCCGACGATGTTCAAAGTGTTGTTGTTTTCGAGTTCCCACGACTCCCGGAACCAATCCTTATCGCTATTGCTAAACGGCAACTTCGGTGCTAACCAAGCGGTGGGTGAAAACATGTCGACATCAGCGGGCCAAGGACCATTTTCCTCCTTACGATCCTCCTCTACCAGTGCTGCCTTGCAACTACGATCGCCAATAGCATTGTCTCCCTTGACCACTTTCGCCATCCCATACACCGTTGCCGCCTCCGCGCCCTCTTCCTTTGACGTTGTCGCCGAATCTTCTTGCGGCAGCATCAGCCCCACTCCTCCTCCAAGTGCTACTACCCCTGCATTTTCGTCGATAACAAAAAGCTCTCCAACGTATTCGCTCCTTTCCTCTGAAATGGATGTGGTATATTCATATTCCCTACCTTGTTGTTCCTCGCCCTGTGCATCCTCCGTGTCTTCCACGGACGTGTCGCTTAGATGGTCGTCATCGACTTCGCTGCGATCGACTTCTGCGCCATCGACTTTCCTGTCATCAAGGGACAAATCACCAATCAATGGCTCGATGCTACTTCCGTTAAGGACAGACAGCAGCAGTGATTTCGGAGAGGCTAACGAAACTTGCTTCATCGTCTGCTGCTGCTGCTCCTGCCACTGCTCCTGCCGGCGGGACGGGGATTCAGGAGGTAGTTTATCGGCTTGATGAAAGATTCGAGCGCGGGGATCGTAAGGGTGGAGCGATCGAGGGCGATGGTCGTCGCCCCGCTGCCGCGACCGCGACTCGCCGTCCCCGTCGGGGCAGTCGACGTCGTCGCGGCCGTCCTCGTTAGCATCGCGGTCGGCGAGACTCGAGACCCCCCCGCACCCGCCCCCGCCAATGCCCCCGCCGCCCTTCGCCGAAGTCGCGAACCGCGTCGATGCCGAAGTCGACCTCCCCGGCTGCGTGTTTTCAAGCGGGTCGGACGATGGCGGGTGGTTTCGGTATTTGTCCTCCTTGGCCGGTGACGTCATTGACGAGGGGGGTCCCACGTCGATCGATAATTTGGTCTTTTCTGCCGACGCAATCGAGTGTTGCTGTTGTTGCTCCTGTTGCTGCTGCTGCTGCTCCTCCTTTTGCTGCTGTTTCTGTCTCAAACGTTGGAATCGCTCCCGTTGCGACATCATCGTCTGAACCTGCTGCCGCGGCTGCTGCTGCTTCGTCGTCGCACCCGCGGTGGGGGGGGATTCGGCGACGCCGAGGGCTTTTCCGCTTGCGCTTCCCGCCGCCACCGACCGACCCGAAACGTCGACCCTGCCGCCGGGGCTCATGGGAGGAGGAGTAGCCGCCGCTCCCGCAAATGGGGAGGACGATGCCGGCAGTATCGTCGTCGTCGACGTCGTCGTCTTCGTCTTCGTCGCCAGCGCCGCCGACGACGCAGCGGAGGCGGCCATTCGCGATGCGGCCAGCTTCTTCTTGGCATCGGCGATCACCGCGGCGCGGTTCTTCGCCCTGCCGTTGCTCGCGTTGTTGGTGCCGTTGCCGCCGTCGTTCGGTGAAGGCGCTTGCTCCGGCGCTGGCACCGGCGTTTTCGTCGTTTTTGCCCGCGTGGTCGCTGATGATGCGGGGTCTTTCACCCTGGCGTTGTTTTTCGGCGCCGGCGTCTTCGCTACCGTCGGCGTCGGCGTCGGCGTCGGCGTCGGCGTCGTCGTTTTCGTAGGCGTGCGGAGTGGCGCGGATCGAGCGGATGATGTCCCTCGAGCGGCGATCGTCGTCGTCGACGTCGTCGTCCCATCCGTCCCCGTCGCATGCCGCCGCGGCACTGCCGATGGAGGTGGCGAAGCGGTGGCGATGTCGGCGGTCAATTTCGTTTTGTTCGGGGACAAATTGCTATTATTCTCGTCGTCGTCGTCGTCGTCGTCGTCGTCGTCGTCGTAGTCACCATCGTCGTGATCGTCGCGATCGTAACCGTCGCCGCCCTTGCCGACGGCATACCCATCCACTTCGTTTAGCTGCCGCTGCTTCGCGCTTTTGTAACGGGCCAGCATCTTGGCCCGGTGGAGTCGATCTTTTTGAGATAAACTGGCCATGATTGTTGATTATTGTTGCTGATTACTTTATTATATTGATGATTTGAATATTGATGATGATGAATGATGCGATCGATTCCGGTCCGGTCCGCTTCACGTTAGTCTAGTGTTGTTGAATTCGATCAGCTCCCAACATAATATTATCTTCGCCGACCTACTTTTACCCCCACACTTAAAAAAATCGTCTATTCTTCATTTTGG
>JALLOS010000314.1:0-15242 GCA_036939435.1 Stephanodiscus minutulus
AACGTTGTACTGGTCCTACCTAGACGTGATGTCTAGGTGTAGACGTCACGTCTAAGCTTAGACGTGACGTCTAGGGTTAGACGTGACGTCTACGCTTAGATGTGACGTCTACAATTAGACACGATTTTATGTACTGTACACATACTATTAGCTGTTCGAAAACAACAATAAAGCTACATATCTGTCGAAATCCCTCAAGTCCAGTATTTTTAGGTACAATGTCTACCTAGAGATAAATCATGATCAGCTCATTTTCATCGAAGATCAGCTAAATTTCACCATGACAAAATGTGTTGTTTCGTTGAGCGTAAAACTCTCGTTAGAAGTAGAATTAAGCTCACAAAACAGATTTACTTCCAATTACAACATTAAAACCATCTACAGCGTGGGTTTTTTGGAAATACCGTGTGCTTCACTTCAAAACCCTGTGCCAAAAAGAGAAGTTGTGGGAGAGTTGTGAATCAACACAACCCAGAATATATGCCGGCTACTCCAAGCAAGTTGAATACCAGCAGCATAGTGCTCAGACGTTCGCCTCGTCTGAACCCACCGCCACGTCGTTCTCCTAGGATCGAAGAACAAAAACAACGTCAGGATGAAGGGGTGCCAGAAATGGACGTCGGGCGCGCAGGAATACCCGATGTTCATTCTCCACGGCTTGTTCACGCATCGCCAAGGTCCGGAACGACCCCCAAATCGAAGTCCTCGACACCTTCAAGTGCCCGTTCTTCGTACGTAACACAGAACATCCAAACAACTCCCAAGTCAGAGTCCTCGACATCTTCGAAATCCACTGTAACATTTCGACGGACCATTTGTGCAGTTCAAAATTTCAACGGAGCCGAAACCCCGAGCTGTGTAAAACGGCGTTCTGTCAAAAGATTTTCTCTCGGATCATTAGATGAGTCGCAGGAGAAGGAGCCCAAACGCAAGAAAATTGGAACTCACACTGCAATTGCTTTGGACCATCCAATCAGTAGGTTTGTTATCATTGCAATCGCCGTTGTTTTTATCAGGAGTTTCGTAATTCGTAATTAAGTGGTGATGAGTATCCTTCTGTGACTCCTTTCTTCGAAAAAAATAAATAGGAAGAGTTATACTCTAGTAATCAAAGTTGTATGAACGAACAATTTAACAACCCAACTTTTGCTTCGGTTCGAGTAGTTCACAGTTACGTAAATTCAATCGATGATGCCCTAGTCAATCGAAAGGGGCTGCGACGCCCTTGTCGCTTTGTGTTGCTACCCCAAAAGCTGGTACTATCCCAGCCTGCGTTGTTTTGATGCCACAATTTCTGTTCTTCCTCACGCAGACAAGCCGCCGCCTGAAGCTGGCGTTTCAGATTCTTCCGAACAGAGTCGAGTTCATTGTCACCCATAACCAAAGCCAAGGTCTTGCTTCCGGGTGGAGCGAGTCTAGCGCTTTCATAATCGGTGAATTCGAACAAGTCAAGCAGCTGCATGTTAAGTTTCCGGGCGTTATCGTCATCATACAATTCTTTATCCCTCAGGTCATCGTGTAAAAGCACCTCTGTGCACAGCAATAAAACTGCACGTTCAGCAACACATTTGATCAGGTATTTAAAACACTTGTCTGAATTACCCACAGATATTGACGCAACATGTCGGCACCACTTGAGAGAAAGAATAAGATGCCCTAAAGAAGGTGGGTCACGGTTGTCAGCTTCGCCAATTGATTTCGGGCTTGGTTCGTAAGAAAATACACAATGCTTTTTGGATGTATCTTCCATGCCCACAATCGATGACCAGGGAACATACTGATCAGCCAATCCCGACTCGGAGTACTCAACTGAAATAGTACGAGTCGATCTGTCGCAGCCTACGGTGCGCGCATATTGCACAGTCGCTTCGTGCTGTTGGGTGTAACGCCGGAATTGTCGTGGACATAATGCAACCGTGGTTCCAGGCCTAATCACTGCTGCAACATCAAGACGTGAAGCTTCTTCATTGGAGAAAAAAAAGAACGAATCTGATGCAGGGTGTGTGTCGGATAAAACACTCAAAGCATTCAACAAGCAGTGGCCAGCAACTTGTTCAATCTCGACAATGAGCTTATTGTTCACAAAAATTTGAAAGCTTTTTTCCAAGCTTGAGTCTTTTCCGACTGTACTTTCAGCAGCTTTTGTTGTTGCAATGTGAGAATCGGTGAAATCTTGGGTAGTCGCAAGGATGCAACAACTATGAGCAAAGTGAGCATTGCGTATTGCCTCATGACGGGCATTTGGGATACCCTCTGCGAGCATCGGATGGTTGAACATTGCCGAGGGTTCCATTTTTGCGCTTGCACTCGACAACGCCAAAAACAGCTCCCGTGCATTCCCAATCGAGCCCAGAAATAAAGACGTGATTTTAGCCAACTCGAGACATGTTGAAAGAACCCTTCCATAGATATCACTAAATTGATTTGCGAATAAAATCTTTATGTCTCCTTTGCAGAGCTCAGCAAACAGGGAAGAGATATCTGCAGACTCCTTCAGTAGGTTTGGTGTGAAAGCAAATGACGACGACTGGATACTAGAAAATGAAGAAGATTTCGTCTTTCCACCTGCCAAATTACATTGAGTGTGTGCCTCGCTCAACATCGAGGAAAAGCAAGAGAACAGTTCGTCCTCATAAGTAGACAGAAAGTGAAGCACCACACTGGTGACTTGATTAAGCTGGCGCATGATGTGCTCGTCCACTTTTGCGTATGTTTCCGCCTGGCATTTCACTGACCGAATTAGAGATGAAAAGGTTTGGATGACCTCTCGCCAAATTGAGTGCACTGAGTCTTTCTGCAACAAAGGTCTAGTTTTCCTCGAAGATGATGCATTGCCAGCTTGATTTGAAAAACTGGTGTAATATCCACGATGTCGAGCAACTGTTGAGATTACTTCATCAGAAGAAGTCGACGTCCATGTTTTGCCAGACACCTTCCAAAGTGGATTGTCAATGAGGGATCTGAAGCACCTATTTCCCATCAAAAGCAGCAGGATGTCTAACACCATCGATCCAGCATCTGTCAAAGTGTGAAAGAATGCCGCGATTGAGTGGACTATATCGACGGCATTGTTGTGAATTATTGCTACTTGCTGTGTTGGTGCACCAGCATGGACAACTTCGTATGTCAAAGAAGCAATATTTGATGCTGCGCCAAGATGATATTCGAGAGAATGGATAGCGTTTCTCTCCTTTAGACATGCAGCGAAGTCGACTCCGAATGTGTAACTTTGATAACCACACAGCTTTGCGCTCGAACCTAACGTTGTTGGAGCCAAACGTGAAAGAAGTGACAATGATACTTGGAGCAACTGAAAAGAAGCGTTTGCATCAATATTCCCCGAGAACGCGTCAAAGGTATACCCATATTTGGCTGGCGCAAAAACATGTTCGGTTACTTCTGCGTCTTCGGCCCCTAGCTGCACACACTGCAGCGTTTGCAGGGCTTTGACTGCAAGGTCTGCAAAGCCGATTCGTAGGTGATTGTATGTATGTATGTTGTCACGAGATATTTCTGCTTGTGGCATACTTCCAAATTCAGAAATAAGCACAAGTGCCGACATCAGCAGCTTCGAGCGAATAATGCACACATCCTGTTGAATGAGTAAAACAAATGAACATGTTATTCAAAAAGGAAAGTGCCCCCTCAACAGAAGAAAACAAAAATGATTCGAGGCGAAGAAATGATCAGAGTAGACTTACATGATTCGAAGGCGCAACTGAGCCAAGTTGCGTCATCGCAAATATCTTGTTGGTTGACTCGTAGAGACTTCTGATCATCTCTAAAACATCAAGAGGGATGGGTGGTGCACTGTCAGCTGCAACGAAATCTCTTCCGACTGTGATAGAATACAAAAGTAACGAAGACAAATCCCCGAAAGGCTTATTATCTCCGCTCTCAAACAAAAAACCGTGGCTTGATACCAGGGACTCCGCAATCATTTTGGATTCTGAGATCGATGCAAGTGCCTCAATTGTGGTCTTGGCAAGACTATTTGTTAGCACGAACACTTCCTTGCTTGGGCGTGTCGCAATCATATTCGAAGTGACCACTTCAACGAATATCGCCCAAGTTGAAGAAAATGATGATTCGGATCGGGTCAATGCATGTAGAGCATTGCATTGTATGAATGTGTCAGCACTATCGACACCAGACAGTACTAAAGCCTTTGCAAGACTTATTGCGGAGCCAAAGGAACACCATGACGAAGTGGGTATTCCTTCTTCGGGAGGATTCGCGTGTAAGAATGAGGCAACATTCCAATTCGATGAGAATTGAAGCCAAGCTGTTGCCGCCAAGGCTACAGCATCGCTGGAGACTAGTAATACCTTCCAGCAATCCATGGGCCCCGAATCGAAGAGGTCCTCAACAAATTTGATACCTCCTTCGGTGCCATGGCTTATTCTAGCATTGGATTCCATAGTGATAATATCTAGAGAACGCGTTAGAAGATCGAGCGAGATATATTTCTGATTGACCACTGCAGTGGATACCTCATCTTGCATTGAGCTCTTCCCCCCCAAAGACATAATAGCCAACAGAAGCGTACGTGTCAAATTCACAATGTTTGCTACCAGTGACGTCCTCCCGGTATTGTTTGCGTTCATGAGATAAGCCATGACGGTTCCGCATGCATGTATACTATCCGAGTTGTAATTTCGATTGTATGTGAGTCTGCAGCATGTCCACAGTTCTGAAATAACCTGAAGACTAGAGCAGGCTAACAAGCAGAGTAAATCGAGCAGCCTATCATCTCCCACACTGTCTTGGTCTTCGTGCGCATTGTTCAGTAAATCAATTGTGCTCGCAACACACAAGACAATTTTGTCGAGGAGCCTCCAGTCTTCCTGTTTCTCATCACCTACAAGGATAGCTCGAGCTAGGTCCGGCTGGGTTGATACACTGAAAGCTATAGTTTCCAATAAGATTGACGCCACGAGGACCTGATGTTCCATGCCTTCTAAATAAACTTGGGAGCTATCATCGCCAACAAAATTGTCGAAGGTACAAAGTAAGACTTTGAATATGTGATTTCCACCCCTCAGCGCAACCCGAAAGTCAATGAAGCCCATGCTACGTGCATTCTCATATGAAATATTTTTAGCAATATTTGCGTGCTGTACGCACATCTTGATAATCCTGGTCGATAACAGGGCTAACTTCAAACCCAAATCTTCATTGGCGACATGTGCAAGTCTTGATATCAAGTTCAAGTTTGCGATGTTTAGAGTAATATCGGCAGAATGTGGTTGGAGAGAAGTGGGTGATGCCTTGCTCAGTAGTAAAGTGCACGGACTATACTGGAGAAGATCCTGGTCAGGAAGACTCTTTGCCAAGTCTTCCGCATGTTGACCCCATGCAAGAAGGAGAGAAAGGGCTGCGATACCCACGTCATTCAAATCCGAATCCACGTCTTCTTTCACGTGAAGAAGATCAATAGAATGTTCAGCTGATTTCTCATGGGCCCTTCTTGCGGATGCCCTTTGAGACGCCCGTTTGGGAGTCACAAACTTACCCCACGCGCCATATTTACCATCTTGTTTATTCTCCTGATACTGCATAGCTGCTGAATCCATCGCTTGAGAAAGTTCCCTCGATGACGACGCCTTTTTCATTAATGCCAATGATATTGGAACAGTGGCTAAGAATGCGACCACATGACCCAATGGTGTAGAAGATGACAGAGAGTTGATTATGCCATTCCTTATGCCAAGTGCAAGACCTCTTACTTCATCATCTTTGTGGAGGTAAATGACTTGTTTCAGACTAACCAGCATGGCCATGACAGATGATAGTATGGCGTGGGCAGTGGCCACTTGCACCTTGGACGTTGGGAAAGATATCTCGCCACCCGAGACGAACGTCAATAATACATCCAACGCCACCATTACTCCACCGCCAATAGTCTCGATATGACCATGGACCATTCCGGATGCGATGATTCTCGGGTCGAACACATTCCTGGTCAGCTGAGATGCGAGACAGTTCAAGATTGTCATGGCGGCGAGAGTAATCTCGCCACCGCTGCCACTGGCGACAAAGGCGGAGAAGCCGCTTGTTGCATCATTGGTTCCGAAAGAATCCCTGCTAGAGGGCGCGAAACAAGCACATACCTCCATTTGAAATGCAGCATCGGCACCTTCCAGCAAGTCTACCAACAGATTCAATGCCGATGCGGTGTGTTCAGCGCATTCATGTTCCAGGGCGTTCTGCTTATGGGGTAATACCTTCGATGCTATATGGCCGATCATACGTGGCCCTCCAGCAGCTGCAGCCGGGCTATGCAGAGACTGTCGAATCAAATCCTTTGCCTCCTCTCCTCCTAGATAAGCAAGTGTTGAAATCGATTGAATCACTGCGGTCGCATAGCGGACGGTATTGCGATCCTCTGTCGAAACTTGACAATTAGACTCGTTCAAAGAGGATACCAACGGTGCCAGTGCTGCCACGACTGACATGACACTCTCTATCAATCCCTCAGGCAAGAAGTTCGACGTCAATATGCTTTTCACCATTGAAGGGCTTGCACACAATGATGCGATTAAACGGAGGAGAGTTGATAATGGCTTGAGGTAGTGAATAACAGCTCGTTGCGACCCCTTAGTCTTCAATTCTACCAACGTCAATACAGCCATGCTGTGCGATGCATCAAGCAGATAACACATTGGTTCACCGCAATCCTTCATTCTTCTGTTCCCGTCACCCATGTCATCGCCCTCCAATTGACAAAAAGCTTCCCAATCCGACCAAAATTGCTCGCATAATATCCTCGAATTGCGAAAAATCACAGAGGCCAAATCAGACAGCATGCCGATGTTTTCTACGGCCGAGGAATAAGATTGAAGGGACAACAAATTGTCGCGAAAGGCGCGGATGGTCCCCGATAGTATCTCCCGGCCGATCGAAGCGTACACCACCGACGCAGCGTCGCTTACGACCCCATCTTCCGAGGTCTTCTCACCGTCGTCCCCCCCCAAGGCCAAGTGTCTGCCGCGAATCGCCATCTCGTACTCGCCGCGCTTCAGCATGTCCGAGACCAACGCGTCGTTCCCGATCCCGCGCCTCCTCGGCGAATTCCCGACCAGGGGATTCCGCACCAGCGTTTCCATGACGCGGTGCAGGTACGCGAACGCGCCGCAATCGTCGTTGGCCATCTGCGCGCACTCCAAGCCCCAACCGCCGAGCTTGGTCAGGAAGTCGTCGCCGGGGCGCGCGAGTCCGGCCAGGCGCAGCAGCAGGCCCAGGGAGAGGAGGGCGACGGCCTCAGGCGCCCGTACTCCCCACAGCTCGTCGTCGTCGGAGTCGTCGGGGTCGCCTTCGCCGTCTGAGAAGCGAGAGGCGTAGGCCGCGCGGCGTCGATCGCGAGCCCTCTCCCCCAACGAGCGCAGCACTTGGCACAGCGCCTCGAGCTCCGTCCGCGCTCGAGCTCGTCGGCCCCGATCGTCGTCGCCGGCGCTCGGCGCGTCCAGCCCCGAGAAGAAGGGATGGGTCGTCACCCAGTCGCCGCCGTCGTTCCCATCGTCGGCGCCCCCGCCGCCACCCCCCGTCCTCCACAATCCCACGCACCCCGCGCATATCAACGCCCAAAGCCCGTCGAGGCGGCTACCCGTCGCGTCCGCGTCCGCGCCCGCCGCCGGCCTCCCTCCCCCCCCTCCACTCGACCGACCCATCCCTCCCCCCCCCCCGCTCGACCGACCCATCGTCGTCATCGCGGCGGGGGCGCGTCGCGTCGTCATCGTCGTCGTCGTCGTCGTCGTCGTCTTCGGCGGCGCCTCGCCGAACTCGAACGAGCCGCACGTCGACGCGGCGCGCGCGACGAGGAACAGATCCCGCCGCGTCGCCCCGCCGTCGATGCGGTCGTAGAGCAGGACCGACAGCGCCTCGGCGGACGCGGCGCGCACGGCGAGGAGGGCCGGGCAACGCCCCCCCCCCGCGCCCCCGCCGCCGTCCGCCGAGGCGGCGGGGGCGCCGCGCAGGTCGCCGACGGACCGGGGTCGTCCCGCCGGCGCGACGCCGCCCCCCATCCCCGGCGGGGCCGGCCCGCACGACAGGCGCAGGAGCAGCCGGAGCAGCCCGCGCTTCCTGCCCGCCGCCGCCGCCGCCCCCCCCCCCCCGCCGGGGCCGACGCCGCCCCCGTCGTCGCCGCCGCGATCGCCGGCGACGAGGAGCTCGGAATCGAGCGAGTCGAGGAACCGCGCGCACGACCTCCCCGCCGCGCCCCTCCCCTCGCGGGCTCTGCCGTCCCCCCCCCCCCCGGCGTTTTCGCCGTCGGGCTCGTCCCCCTCGTCGTCGTCGACGTCGTCGTCGCCCGATCGCTCCTGCTCCAGCCGGAGGCATTCCGTCACGACCCGGATCCGCGCGAGGAACTGCGCCCGGTGCCGCGATAGGACGCGGTCGAAAAGTTCCGCCGTCCCCAGGAGGGAACGCAGGCGATGCGACTCCTCGCGCTCGTCCTCGTCCTCGTCGTCGTCTCCGCCGCGACGGGGGTCGTCGTCGGCGGGGGGGGGGGCGGCCGCCCTCCCCCCCCCGGCTCCGCCGCCGGCCGACGCGAAGGCCCTGAGCGACGAGAGGGTGAGCCTCACCGCATCCCCCCCCCCGATGCCCAGGAGGTCGACGAGGGCGCGGACGTGCGCCCTCCCCCCCGGCGTCTCGAACGCCCGGGGGAATGCCGAGGCGTCATCGTCGTCGTCGCCGTCGCCGTCGCCGTCGCCGTCCCCCCGTGCATCGTCGCCAAAGGAGGTGGAGGAGGCGGAGGAGGGGGGGGGGGGGGGCGAGGAGAATCCAAGGTCGGACGCCGACCGGACCAGCCCGTCCCACCACCCGTCGCCAATCGCCAGTCGGACGTCCCTCGCAAGCCTCCCCCGCAGGCGATCGAGCCTCTCGTCCAGCCCGTCGTCGTCGACGTCATCGTCGACGTCATCGTCGCCGCCGCCGCCGCTGCCGCTGCTGCTGCTGCTGCGCGGGAGGAGGAGGCGGGAGAGGAGGGACTCGTCGTCCTCCTCGAACCACGACGACGGCGGATCCGTCCCGGCGGCGGGGAGGCCCGTCATTATTTGACGCCTTTTTTTTCTCTGGAGAGAATGGGGGGGGGAAGAGCGTGTGCGTTATCAATTAATATATTTATATATATATATATATATCGCAGATGCGATGTTGGTCTTTGTCCGCAACCGTCAACTTGATTGCGTCGTAGTAGTAGTCGGTGGGGTCAAGAATTTGATTGTGGCAAAAGAGAAGATGATCACCATGGTCAGGTGAAAATTAGGCTCTCTATCATCATCATACCGACAAAGCCCCCCCAAATACAGAGATGATGGGGGCGGGGGCCAGCCCGTTTCGGGGTTGGCCAGACGACTGACGAACTTCATAACCGCGATCTTTGAAGTGACATTTTTTTTCGCACAACTACGACGATACAACATCATCAAAAACAACATCAAAAACGACATTCAAACGTCAACCCCCCCCCTGCGCCCCATCATCGCATCATCATCTTCTCTCCTCTCCACGAGGACCGACCCGACCCGAATCCGACACTCCCCACACGCACACCGGAAGCAAAGCAAGTGTATTATATATATATATAATATTATTCCAACAAAAAGCAGAAAACGATGAAGGTCGCGTCGATTTCGGCATTGGCGCTATCCTCCGCCGCGGTCGTCGTCGTCGGCAGGACGACGACCACGACGACCACGGCATTCGCCCCCCCGCGTGCGCCGTCGCTGTTGTCGTCGTCGTACCATTCGCGTGTCGTCGTCGGCGGAGTTCGCGGCCGCGGCCCGCTCGCGCTCGACCTGAAGGATCGAGAGACCGAAGCCCCCGCGTCGACGACGACGACGACGGCGACGACGGCGGCGAAGGGGGGGGGCGAGGGCGCGACGAACGCCGAGGGACTGCCGTGGTGGTGGGAGTACATCTGGAGGCTGCCGGCGATGAAGCTCGGCGCCCCGGGGACCGACTGCACCTTCGCCGATTCCGCGAACGTGCTGCGCACGAACATCGAGCAGATATACGGCGGGTACCCGAGCCGCGATCGCGCCCCCCTCGCGACCGGCGCCCTCGACGACATCGCCGACGGGACCATGTTCATCGGCCTGCAGCGGTACGCGTCGGAGTTCGGGAGCCCGTACAAGCTGTGCTTCGGCCCCAAGAGCTTCCTGGTCGTGTCCGACCCCGCGCAGGCGAAGCACGTGCTGCGGGATGCCAATTCGTGTTACGACAAGGGCATACTCGCGGAGATATTGAAACCCATCATGGGGAAGGGGCTCATACCCGCCGATCCGGAGACGTGGGCGGTCCGCCGGCGGGCCATCGTCCCGGCGTTCCACAGGGCGTGGTTGAATCACATGGTCGGTCTCTTCGGGCACTGCAACGCCGGCCTCCTGTCGAGCCTCGAGGTCGCCGCGACCAAGGACGACGCGCCCCCCGGGCAGCGGGGGGGCAGGATCGAGATGGAGGAGAAGTTCTGCTCGGTCGCGCTCGACATCATCGGCCTGTCGGTGTTCAACTACGATTTCGGGAGCGTCATGAACAAAAGTCCGGTCATCAAGGCGGTGTACTCGGCACTCGTTCATAATTATAATGATAATTCAAGCATAAATATGTAATCTAATAATAATCACTCTATTGCACAATTACTCATAATAGATATGATGATTCAACAGAGCAATTGTCTCCCATGGTGCAAGCAAAAATGGTTGGTGGTGTGGATTTTTACTTAGATTTTTTATGGCGACACCGTGACATGGAAGGCCGCAGACGGGAAGGAGGACGCGACCTATACCTCCTATGAGGGGGAGACGCTTCGGACGTCGGCGCTGCGGCGGGGGGTCGTATCGCCCCACAACGGCCGATCGAGGCTCGTCAATTGCCGGGGACTCGGCACCTGCGGGACGTGCGCGGTCGAGATATCGGCCGGCGGCGAGGTGCGTCCGGAGGCGAGGAATCGAATCGAGGATCTGCGACTGTCGTTGCCGCCCCACGGCGGCCTCAGCCTCGGCGAAGGCGGACTCGGGCGTCTCCCCTCGCTGAGACTGGCGTGTCAGGTGCGGGTCTTCGGGGACGTTACCGTCGTGAAGAGGACCGGATTTTGGGGTCAACGCGATGCCATCGCGGATGTGAGCGAGGCGGTGACCTACTTCGGCGATTTGGAGTACGTGCTCGATCGGAAATCTCCTCCCGCCCCGGTGATACCGAACGGGACGAGCAGTCGACGGAAGTGAGAGTGCGGACGAATCGCACGATCGGGGGAAGGCCGGGTGGTGGGGGAGGCATCGGACGAAGGACCATAACCGTTCGGATTCCTGCATCACCTCTGAGCGATGGGTGTATCACAGTTGCTTTGGGGGAGAAGCGATGCCTGCGATTTTCCGCCTCTGCCACCCGACAGTCGCTCCTCTTCGAATCAGAGATGGCTCGGTTGCAATCCGACTCTAAATCCGACCGTTCTCCGCGTCACTGAGTGACTTGGCAACCACCCGACCTTCTGGATAATGACTTGGTGGACTTCAAGGCGCCCACTAGACCATCCAGGCTCTCCTTTGCCTGAAGTTGACGACAACCCTACGATGCTCCTAACAAACAACTGTGACGGGTAGAAGGATCGTCTCAACAGTTGTGTTCGCAATTTGCAGTTGGCACCGTTTTCGGCGTCCAACTACTCATTCAACATCCCAAAAAAGTCCTTAAACGAATTTATGGAGCTATCCTTCTCAAATCGCCAATAATATGGCTGGTTTGATAAAGAAGTTATAAAAAATCACCGATAACAATGTTCGTTGGCTATTTTAAGTAGACTTGTTTCTACTCCCGCTGCCGCCGCCTTGCGCTTTCCACCACTGCATCAACGACTTAACGACTGGGCCTGGGGTATGCTCGGGTTCACCTCGTAGCCGGATCCGCTTAGCGTCCTCCCTCCGTAGTCGCTCACGCGCGCTCGCTTGAAGGCCACCACGGGCATGCCGCCGAACTTCCCCTGCGCGGCCTGGGCCACGTCTCCCCACATGGTGAGCCTGACCTCCGCCCCGGAATCGTCCTCGATCGTCAGCTCGCACTTGACTAGCTCCTTCCCGCTCTTTTTGCTTACGATCGACGTCGTCTCCCCGACGTGCTTCACCACCGCCAGGATGTCCACGTACGCGTTCGGCTCGACGCTCTCGAGCCTGTCGATCTTCACGAACTCGTAATGTTCCCGTATATCGTTGGCGGGACCTGTTTCGTCGAGTTGTATCTCCGAATTCTGGTCGAACGTTATCTCGAACTGGGACTTGCACGTGTTGTACTGCATGTTGGCGGATTGGGCGGTGTCGACGAAGCGGTATCCCGCCTCGATCGCCGATACGACGTGATGGTACCTCACCCCTGACGGTTCCGACAACAGACGCATGGGCGGCGGCAGCTCCCCGGAGGTAACAAAGCCGATTTTACTTGGGGTCCCATATGCTCATTTCGAAAGAGTAAATTTAAATATATTGAAGACTGTGTTGCTTAGATTAGACTAGCTCTGTCTCATTGCCTCGCAGCATGTTTCTTTGCGCAATGGACATCTGAGCAATGGATTCGCCGCCTTATATCTACAGGGCATGCCCGGCATGGTACGCGGAAGCAATGGTATCGCCTCCTCGCAATAACAAATAGGAAGCATCGATGTGCTGTTGTCATCCAGAAACACTGCAGAGGGTTTCTTTTGAGGAGATCCAAAGAAGATGAATCTTCTGTCTCATCTTTGTCTTCGTCTGAATCAATATGGGAGAAAGGTCTTCATTTTCCAGAAAATGTATCAATTCTGACAGCTGCTAAGCCTGCCATCAAGTCTAATCATGTTGTGACTCGATCATCTCCACGTCAACAAAGACAGGCAAAACGAACTACCTTGGAAAGTCCTACCATTTCTGTGCTTTCTCCTATCAAGAAGCGCCGCCTTCTTGTGGAAGATAGTGGCGAAGTTGAGATTGCTATAGCAGAAAGGAAGGTTTGTTGTCCGGAAGATTTGTTAGTGACAAATGGATTCAAGTTGAGTGTTTTCTACACAGACCAGCCTTGCCAGGTCCCAAACTGCAAGGATCCAACTTGTGTCTTTGGACACACATGCAAATGCCCTTCGCACAAGAATTTTGGAGCTGTTCTTAAGGGTGGATGCTTTTCTGTCCTCAAGAAAAGTGGTAATCGTACAGCAAGCTGCTTGTACAAGTCAAGTAATGCCAGAATCACTGAACAAAAGAGGGCTGAAGTGTCATCAACCGATTATTTCGCTTTCTTTGAAAAGAGAACAAATTCCTTCATATCATCATCTTCACACAGCTGGAATAATACACCAACACCAGCTCAGTCGGAAGTATTCATGTTACAGGTGGTGATTGAACATGCAACAAATCCTGACACTCCGTACATTGTGACAGAAACATCTTTCTCAGACCTTAAAGGACAAGACTGATGTTGATCTTGAAGCCATTCTTGAAGTTCTCAAGAAGCGATTTGTCAAGCTATTCCCAGATGGAAAGGGAATCACTTGTTTCTATTCAGGGCTTGAAGTTGTTCCCTTAACTCACACAGGATCTGCTATGCTTTCTTTTGACCAAGGGAATCCGACCCTAAAATCGGATGATCCAGGACAGACCTGGATAATCTCTATGTGGTTTATGAACTGTTACAAAGGAGGCATGTCACCAGTTGCATTCCATTCACACATGAACAACCTTTGCGAAAACTATGACCCGGANTGTCACCAGTTGCATTCCATTCACACATGAACAACCTTTGCGAAAACTATGACCCGGATGCTGCTGATGCTATGTATGAAAGCTACGTGGAAGGGGAGGATGTTGAAGTTACTAAAGCTTCACAATTGTTTGCTCAAAGTACATTTGCAGAATATTCTCTCAAAAACATGAAGATGACAGAAAGAAATACTAAGAAGCGAATCCTGTGTGGGTACACATCTGCTCATCATGTTCGCCAACACACAAAGAGGATGGGGTCAATCTGTCTTATTGCGGGAACTTCATACAAAGAAGGAGTTATGGGGTTGTCTCTAGACAGGCCGCTAGATGATATGCATCATTGTGCAAATGACTGTCTTCTTATTGGTACACGTCTGAACTTTGCCAAAGCTGTACACCCAGCCTTCAAGAGCCAGGAAGCACTTGCACAGCACTGCAAGGAAAATGGGATTGATGAATCAGCTTCAAATCATGCAAAAATGTGTGCAGTATTCCGGCCAATTATCACACTGATGATTCAACGCTGGCCTAAGATAAAAGCAGAGTAACTACAGGTGTTTGGTCACAATCGGCGTCTAATAATTCAAACTAGAGCATATATAAACCATAGAAAAGTGATAACTACATGTTAGCTATACAGGGGTGGGGTTAGAGGGCCTGCACGCCCGGGTAATCGCGCATCGTTCGCGAGTTGCAGAGTACCACTCGAAGCCTGCTTTGGGATCTTCGGTCAGCTTTCTTGTGCAGATTTTACGTGCGCGTCTTCATTTGCAGAGATTCGATCGACGTTCTTGCTAATATCCTCTTGCTTTTGTTGACGTGACCATGCGTCTGTTTATATTCCTTGAGGTCTTCGATTCTCTCGTCGATCGACCTCGTAGCGTATGCCTGCGATGTCCAATTAAAGTCCATGGCATTAAAGGCTACAACATGTTTGCCAGTTAGGTGCATTGCCTTTCCTGATTTCTACGTGCATAACTTGCACTGGCACAGATGACAAGGATTTGTTGAATTCATGTCTTCTATTTACTTTGTGTCATATGTTTTGTACTTACTTGCCAAACGCTTAATAAGTACCTGAAGGAGGCATTTCGTGCTGAGCCCTTTGCGAAAAGGTTCCATTCGGTACGTTGAAGCTCAACAATTAACCTTGGTATTCACACAAAATCATCCCATGCCACCAAATTCATATCAAACACTTAATGATCACCTCATCATTTGCCAAAGAAGGGTGATTAGCTGTCTCGCGAAGCACGACATACTCTGCCTTAGCTTACATTCATTACCTTGCCATCTTCAATTGACATGATTCACAATCCATCGAGATCAAGATCGTTCGTTCGACCGCTGTCGAAGTGAGGAGGCTGTGGTTCGCGACATTGAGTTGCTTCCCTCGTCGATGGCATCGTTTTGCGGCGTCACTCACGGACACTCCCCAATCGGGATCTCTTCATCTTTTCTCCCTTGTCATGGGTACAGGTAGCACGAGCGTTTACGAGCAGGTGATGGAGAAGACGAGGG